>QXTE01000145.1:834429-987001 GCA_003942145.1 Platysternon megacephalum | reverse complement strand
TCCCCAAGTCCCGTAGCCTCCTCACCCCGACGTGTAAGAACGCGGGGGGGGAAGCTCCGTGCAACCTGCCAGTCCACCCCATTAGAGAGCCCGAGCAAAAGGCTCTCATTATTTTGAATGTTGTTCCTGCCCTGTTCCTTCACTCCTACCCTCCTCCCAAACCCCACCCGGACTACCTGGTTATTTCTCTCCCTATGTTCATTACCCCCCGTTAATAAAAAGTTCTTGATTTGTAATTTGAAAACGACACTGACTTTATTTTTTTTTAAATAAAACTGGGATCGAAGGGGGAAGGGGGAAGGGTGGGTTGCTTACAGGGAATGAGTGAATCAAGTGGGCGGGTTTTCAACAGGGACAAACAAACATAACTTTCACACAGGAGCCTGGGCAGCACTGAAACTTGTTTTCAGAGCTTCTCTGATGCGCACCGCTTCCTGGTGTGCTCTTCTAATCGCCCTGGTGTCTGGCTGCGCGTAATCAGCGGCCAGGCGGTTTGCCTCAGCCTCCCACCCCGCCATAAAGGTCTCCCCCTTGCTCTCACAGAGATTGTGGAGCACACAGCAAGCTGCAATAGCAATGGGGATGTTGGTTTGGCTGAGGTCCGAGCGAGTCAGTAACGAGCGCCAGCGACCTTTTAAACGTCCAAAGGCACACTCTACCACCATCCTGCACTTGCTCAGCCTGTAGTTGAACCGCTCCTGAGTACTGTCCAGGCTGCCTGTGTATGGCTTCATGAGCCACGGCATTAAGGGGTAGGCTGGGTCCCCAAGGATAACGATGGGCATCTCAACATCCCCAATGGTAATTTTCCGGTCTGGAAAGTAAATCCCTTGTTGCAGCCGTTTAAACAGACTAGTGTTCCTGAAGACGCGGGCGTCATGAACCCTTCCCGGCCATCCCACGTTGATGTTGGTGAAACGTCCCTTGTGATCCACCATTGCTTGCAGCACCATAGAAAAGTACCCCTTGCGGTTTATGTACTGGCTGCCCTGGTGCTCCGGTGCCAAGATCGGGATATGGGTTCCATCTATCGCCCCACCACAGTTAGGGAATCCCATTGCAGCAAAGCCATCCACAATGAGCTGCACATCTCCCAGCGTCACTACCTTTTTTAGCAGCAGCTCAACGATTGCTTTGGCTACTTGCATGACAGCAGCCCCCACGGTAGATTTTCCCACTCCGAACTGATTACCGACTGACCGGTAGCTGTCCGGTGTTGCAAGCTTCCACAGGGCTATCGCCACTCGCTTCTCAACTGTGAGGGCTGCTCTCATCTTGGTGTTCTGGCGCGTCAGGGCAGGGGAAAGCAAGTCACAAAGTTCCAGGAAAGTGCCCTTACGCATGCGAAAGTTTCGCAGCCACTGGGAATCGTCCCACACCTGCAGCACTATGCGGTCCCACCAGTCAGTGCTTGTTTCCCGGGCCCAGAATCGGCGTTCCACAGCAAGAAGCTGCCCCATTGCCAACATGATCTCCAAAGCGCCGGGGCCCGTGGCGCGAGACAATTCTGTGTCCATGTCCATGTCCGCATCACTCTCGTCGCCGCGCTGCCGTAGCCGCCTCCTCCTCGCCTGGCTTTTCTGGTCCTGGTTGAGCATAAACTGCACTATAATGCGCGTGGTGTTTACAATGTTCATGACTGCAAACTTGAGCTGAGCGGGATCCATCCTTGCCGAGGTACGGCGTCCGCTCAGTTCAACAAGGAAAAAAGGCGCGAAATGGTTGTCTTCCGTTGTTTTCACGTAGGGAGGGGGAGGATGTTCCCAGAACCGCCCGCGACAATATCTTTTGTCCCATCAGGCATTGGGATCTCGACCCAGAATTCCAATGGGCGGGGGGGACTGCGGGAACTCTGGGATAGCTATGGGATAGCTACCCACAGTGCAACGCTCTGGAATTCGACGCTAGTCTTTGTGCATGGACGTGCACCGCCGAATTAATCCGCTTACTGTGGCCGCGTACAATCGAATTTATACAATCGGTTTCATAAAATCGAATTCCGTAAATTCGGACTAATCCCGTAGTGTAGACGTACCCTTAGAGTGGTGTAAACGAGAAGAGAATCAAGGCCCAGATCTACATAAAAGTGACTCACTGAGAGTATGCTCATATTTCTTGCCTAGACAATGCTCAAAATTGTTCAAGTTACTANCATAACTCTTTTCTATATAGATGTACACTCACACCCTTAAACTAGTTTGTATTGCAGGACTCGTGTGTGACATTCTAAATACAATCCAGACAAATAAGTACCTGCGTCGCCCCTGCCCTGTAACAATGCCTTGCTGCTGTAGCCTCTAACCTGGACTGCTCACAAACACTCTCCAGCATGTAAGTCACTCCCCAATATGTCTGTGGCCTGGTCTACACTATGAGTTTAGGTTGAATTTAGCAGCATTAATTCAAATTAACCCTGCACCCGTCCACACAACGAAGCCATTTAGTTCGATATAAAGGGCTCTTAAAATCGATTTCTGTACTGCTCTCCGACAAGGGGAGTAGCGCTGAAATCGACATTGCCGGTTCGAATTAGGGGTAGTGTGGACGAAATTTGACGGTATTGGCCTCCGGGAGCTATCCCACAGTGCACCATTGTGACCGCTCTGGACAGCAATCTAAACTCGGATGCACTGGCCAGGTAGACAGGAAAAGCCCTGCGAACTTTTGAATTTCATTTCCTGTTTGCCCAGCGTGGAGAGCACAGGTGACCACGCAGAGCTCATCAGCACAGGTAACCATGCAGTCCGAGAATCGAAAAAGAGCACCAGCATGGATCGTACGGGAGGTACTGGATCTGATCGCTGTATGGGGAGAGGATTCCGTGCTAGCAGAACTAAGTTCCAAAAGACGAAATGCCAAAACTTTGAAAAAGTCTCCAAGGGCATGATGGAGAGAGGCCACAATAGGGACTTACTACAGTGCCGCATTAAAGTTAAGGAGCTCAGACAAGCCTACCAAAGAAGCAAACGGACGGTCCGGTGCAGAGCCACAGACATGCCGCTTCTACGCTGAGCTGCATGCAATTCTAGGGGGGGCCACCACCACTACCCCACCCCTGACCGTGGATTCCAATGAGGGGTTACTCTCAGCCATGCCTGAGGATTCTGCGGATGGGGAAGAGGAGAAGGACGAGCTTGCGGAGAGCACACAGCACTCCGTTCTCCCCAACAGCCAGGATCTTTTTCTCACCCTGACTGAAGTACCCTCCCAACCCTCCCAAGGTGGTAGCCCAGACCCCCTGGAAGGGACCTCTGGTGAGTGTACCTTTGTAAATATAAAACATGGTTTAAAAGCAAGCGTTTAATGATTAATTTGCCCTGAGGACTTGGGATGCATTCGCGGCCAGTACAGCTACTGGAAAAGTCTGTTAACGTGTCTGGGGATGGAGTGGAAATCCTCCAGGGACATCTCCATGAAGCTCTCCTGGAGGTACTCCAAAAGCCTTTGCAGAAGGTTTCTGGGCAGGGCAGCCTTATTCCGTCCTCCATGGTAGGACACTTGACCACGCCATGCTAGTAGCAAGTAATCTGGTATCATTGCATGACAAAGCCTTGCAGCGTATGGTCCCGGTGTTTGCTGGCATTCAAGCAACATCCGTTCTTTATCTCGCTGTGTTATCTTCAGGAGAGTGATATCGTTCATGGTAACCTGGTTGAAATACGGGAATTTAATTAAGGGGACAGAGGTGGCCATTCCTACTGGGCTGTTTGCCTGTGGCTGAAAAGAAATGCTTCCCTGCAGTTAGCCCTGAGCTTTTCACGTTTGGCTAGCAGGGATCTTCCCTGATACCAGCCACGTGGTGGGGGGAGGGGTAAAGCGATCATGCCACAGAATCGGATGGGTGGTGGTGGGGGTTTATTTTGTTTTCTGCTGCTGCACGGTAACAGGGAAACCGCAGCATTTAAAGGGCTTTGCTTGGTATGGGAAAGGAGGGCGCTGCTTTAATGCAGAAGCCAAAAGACAATGGCTTACCATGGCTGCATGCAAGCCAAATTCTGTTGCCCGGCCCTGCGTCTGTGATCTCTAATACCAAAGCCGCAGGCACTCAATATAAGATGCAAAATGCGACCTTGTACCGAAATCACATGTGCTATGTAATGTGAATAGTGTTATTCACCATGAAAGAGTATAAGCACTGTTCTGTAAAATGTATCTTTTTAAATACTTCTCTCCCTTTTTTCCCCTCTTCCCGCAGCTGCAAATTTTTCAAGCCTCCTTCCCCCGTCTCGAAGGCTATCTCAGATAAGGCTGCGAAAAAAACGCTCGTGAGACGAAATGTTCTCGGAAATCATGCAATTGACCCGCAATGAAAGAGCTCATCTGAATGAGTGGAAGGACACGGTATCAAAGTTCAGGAAAGATGCCAGTGACCATGAGGACAGGAGGGACCAACGTGAGGAGAGGAGGGACTCTTGAGATGAGAGGTGGTGGGATGCAATGCTGGGGCTGCTGCGTGGACAAACGGACATGCTCCGGCGTCTGGTGGAGCTTCAGGAATGGCAGCAGCAGGATCACAGAGTGCCGCTGCAGCCCCTGTATAACCGCCCTCCCCAAGTTCCATAGCCTCCTCACCCAGACATGTAAGAACGCAGGGGGGGAGGCTCCGTGCACCCTGCCACTCCACCCCAGTGGACAGCCCAAGCCAAAGGCTGTCATTATTTTGAATTTTTTTTAGTGGCCTTTTCCTTCCCTCCTATCCTCCTTCCAAACCCCACCCGGGCTACCTTGTCAGTTCTCTCCCTATGTTTATAATCAATTAATAAAGAATACATGATTTTTAAACGATAGTGACTTTATTTCCTTTGAAAGCAAGCTGTGATCGAAGGGGGGAGGGTGGGTTGCTTACAGGGAATGAGTCAATCAAGGGGGCAGGTTTTCATCAAGGAGAAACAAACAGAACTTTCACACCGTAGCCTGACCAGTCATTAAACTGGTTTTCAAAGCTGCTCTGATGCACACCGCTTCCTGGTGTGCTCTTCTAATCGCCCTGGTGTCTGGCTGCACGTAATCAGCAGCCAGGCGATTTGCCTCAGCCTCCCACCCCGCCATAGAGGTCTTCCCCCTTACTCTCACAGAGACTGTGGAGGACACAGCAAGCAGCAATAACAATGGGAATGTTGGTTTGGCTGAGGTCTGAGTGAGTCAGTAATGTGCGCCAGCCACCCTTTAAACGTCCAAAGGCACATTCTACCACCATTCTGCACTTGCTCAGCCTGTAGTTGAACAGCTCCTGACTACTGTCCAGGCTGCCTGTGTATGGCTTCATGAGCCATGGCATTAAGGGGTAGGCTGGGTCCCCAAGGATAACTATAGGCATCTCAACATCCCCAATGGTTATTTTCCGGTCTGGGAAGTAAATCCCTTGCTGCAGCCATTTAAACAGACTAGTGTTCCTGAAGACGCGAGCGTCATGAACCCTTCCCGGCCATCCCACGTTGATGTTGATGAAATGTCCCTTGTGATCCACCAGTGCTTGCAGCACCATTGAAAAGTACCCCTTTCGGTTTATGTTCTGGCTGCCCTGGTGCTCCGGTGCCAAGATAGGGATATGGGTTCCATCTATCGCCCCACCACAGTTAGGGAATCCCATTGCAGCAAAGCCATCTACTATGACCTGCACATTTCCCAGAGTCACTACCTTTGGTAGCAGCAGCTCATTGATTGCTTTGGCTACTTGCATCACAGCAGCCCCCACAGTAGATTTGCCCACTCCAAATTGATTCCCAACTAATTGGTAGCTGTCTGGCGTTGCAAGCTTCCACAGGGCTATCGCCACTTGCTTCTCAATTGTGAGGGCTGCTCTCATCTTGGTATTCTGGCGCTTCAGGGCAGGGGAAAGCAAGTCACAAAGTTCCATGAAAGTGCCCTTATGCATGCGAAAGTTTTGCAGCCCCTGGGAGTTGTCCCAGACCTGCAACACTATGCGGTCCCACCAGTCTGTGCTTGTTTCCCGGGCCCAGAATCGGCATTCCACGGTGAGAAGCTGCCCCATTAACAACATGATCTCCAAAGCACCGGGGCCCGCGGTTTGAGAGAATTCTGTGTCCATGTCCATATCACTCTCATCGCCGCGCTGTCGAAGCCGCCTCCTCCTCGCCTGGTTTTTCAGGTTCAGCATAAACTGCACGATAATGCGCGAGGTGTTTACAATGTTCATGACTGCTGTCTTGAGCTGAGCGGGCTCCATGCTTGCCGTGGTATGGCATCTGCACAGTTCACCCAGGAAAAAAGGCGTGAAACGGTTGTCTGACGTTGCTTTCATGGAGGGAGGGGGAAGATGTACCCAGAACCACCCGCGACAATGTTTTTTGCCCCATCAGGCATTGGGATCTAAACCCAGAATTCCAATGGGCGGGGGAGCCTGCAGGAACTATGGGATAGCGATGGGATAGCTACCCACAGTGCAACGCTCCGGAAGTCGACGCTAGTCTCGATACATGGACGTGCACCGCCAAATTAATCTGCTTAGTGTGGCCGCATGCACACGACTTTATACAATCGCAAAAAATCAAATTATGTAAATTCGGAGTAATCCCGTAGTGTAGACATACCCCAGCCAGCCTCACCTTGGCTCCCACCAGTCTTAAGGATTACGACAGGGAGACCCCAACACTCCCAGTCCCAGATTTCCCCCCAGAAATGTATGTCTTGTACTGCCCCGCAGAGATAGACTGAGTCCATTATTCCTTTAACAGATTATTATTACTCCTGAGGGCATTTGGTGCCAAAAAAATTAAAATTCTGTGCATATTTTAAAATTCTTCAAAATTCTGCACATTTTATTTGTCAATGTGGAGACTCCAGAAACACTCCAGAAACACACTAGGGCCCTGCCCCTCCATGCCAGGTGCACCAGGTGTGGATAGGCAGGCTCAGCAAGGCAGGATCCAAGTGTGGAGGAGCTTAGTGTGGGGGATCCAGATGTGGGGTGAGAGGGTTCTGTGTGGGGAAATCTGGATATGGGCAGAGCAGTGGGGACTCCGTGTGTGTGTGGGGGGGATCTGAATGTACAGGGACTTGTTGGAGGATTCTGGGTGCAACAGTAAGGGGACTCTGCAGGGGGGTCCAGGTGAAGGTGGTTGGGGCTCAGGGAGGGCATGGGGGATAGCGCTCATCAGGGGGGTCTGGATGCAGGGTGTTCAGTGAGGGGGTCCAGATGCTGTGAGAGTGAGGCTCAGTGGGGTGGGGATTCAGGTGCAGCTGGTTGTTGCTTGCTAGGGTGGGGATCCGGGTGCGGGTGACTCATCAGAGTGGTCCAGGTGCAGCAGGAGTGGTGCTCGTTGTGGGGGGGTTCTAGGTGCCGGGGTGTGTATGAAATTTGGTGAGAGGGTCTGGTTATAAGGGCATCTGGATGCATGGGGGTTGGGCAGAATGGGGAGCAGCTCCCTGTACAGTGATCCCTCCCCCTGCAGCTGAGGAGTGATGGGTGCGGGAAACACGGTGGGGGAGGGAGAGTTTGCAGAGCTTCCTACAGCTGGGGGAGGAATCTGGAGGTGGGTCTGACATGGCCCCCGATGCCATGCAGGGGAAGAGGAAGTCCTGTCCTGCCCAACCCAGGCAGCACTAGCAGCTGAGCCTGGTGCAGGGTAGGAGCCACCAGCTGGGTCTTCCCCAGTCCCACAGTGATTTACCTCTCAGCCATCTGCCCTGGGCACCCAAAACATACTTCTGGGGAGGGTCACATAACCATGCTTGTGGCTTCTCTTTGTTTCTCTGTCAAAGTCATTTTTCTGCAGGGAAGTAAATTAATCTGCAGGGGACATAAATCCTGTGCATGCGCAGTGGTGCGGAATTCCCCCAGGAGTAATAATATGCATACATCTTGTTAACTCAAATAGAGTTACCCAGGCACTTCCACTAGAACACAGTGGATTAGATAAAACAAGTTTATTAACTGTAAAGAGAGATTTTAAGTGAGAACAAGTAATGAGGCATAAGAGAGTCAGAAATAGTTACAAGAAAAATAAAGATAAAATGCTTACTGGTGTGTGGTAGGGCCCACTCTCTCTTGCCTCTGCTCAAGTCCACAAACAGCTCAGAGACCTTTTTGCTGGTAAAACACTCCATGCAGTTTATTGACCACAGTGGTTTCCACCACCCTATACACTATAGGGACTCACACCTAGACTCCTAGGGAGCTCTCAGCTCCTGAAGCAAGCAGAGAAGAGCTATCTCCTCGGTCCTTCCTGTGCCTTTTGTATCATCTGCCTAATGGCCTAATTGGCCTCTTAGTTCTCCTCAGCCCACCAGTTAGGCACAGCTCTTCTTAATGAGGTCTGCTCTGGAGTAATTAATTAGAACAGCAGTGACCAGAGTGCTGGTTTAGCAATTTAACAACTGTAACTTAACAAACTATAATATAGTCAAAGCAAAGTTTTCTCATCACATACTTCAAAAGATTACTGACCAAACTCTCAGGTCAGAACCCCTCCCACAGAGTCCAACAGCTGCTTCCTTGTGTTTTCAAGTGCAGAGAATGTGATGGGCAGCGAGAGAGGTGTCTTGGAGTGTCTGCTCCTTCTTTTTATAATCCTGTCCCTGCTTTAAGAAGCATTTCCAGCTGGGAACAAGGTGACAAGCAATCTGTGAGGAAGGACACTCCAGACTGTTTCTTGGTTAAGAAGTAGACTTTTGCCCCACCCCCTTTCCTGCCAAAATATTGTCACTTAGTAGGTAACGATCCATCAGCCTTGTTTACACCTGGCTAAGGTGTCAGCTTGCCCTCTGTTTCCAAGGAACTGGTTCGTCCACTCCCCAGATTTATCTGGAAAATATACTTTTAGTTATGATTTCATCTTATAACTTCATATATGACAGTCTTTTAATGCCTTTACACATATTCAGTTACTGACTCTTCTTTTACTTCAGTGTTTCCTTCTCAGGAGTCTCTGAGATCTAGGAGTCCCCTCCCTTTCCTTCCCTATATGAGATTCTTGGGGTACCTTCCTGTAAGCAAACAGATATGGTTGTGATGGGATCTCCCAGGGTGCAGCCTGGGACTGTGGGACCACTGTGCCCCCCTAACTTTCTCCAGCCTGGGCTGTCTCTCACAATGCTTTGCTAGTGACCAGCAGCAAACCCCTCCAGGTGCTGTTATCCCTCAGCACAACCGCATGTGGATCCCCACACCCAGCTAGATTGCATGAATGCTCCCAGAGCCACTCATGAATCACAGAGGAAGGCACCAGCCAAATCCTCCCAGCTCCCAGCTTTGTATCTCAGGAATATACCAACTTGGCAAATTTATTAATTGCTTCACCACTTCATCAATGGAAAGTGGATATACACCAGCCTTTGCAAACCTGAGCAGTTTTGCCACACACTTCATGCAAACTCACTGATAAAGATAAACAGTTAAACAAATTTATTGACTACAAAAGATTTTAAGTGATAGGCAAAAAGTCAGTTAGTTACCAACAGAAATAAAACATAAGCACTCAGTCTAAACTCTCAACCTTATTAGACTGGGCAAAAACTAGACTAAGCAGTTTCTCTCACCCCACTGGATATTGCAGTTCAAAGTACACAGATTTCACCCTTGAAATCTGGGCCAGTCCCCTCAGTTGGAGTCTTCAGAGTGTCCTTGTTGCTTGCAGCATGAGTGGGTGAAGGAGAAAAGCCCAGCATGTGGCCACTGAGTTCTGTTTTATACCCTCAGTTCCATGTGTTTGGGGAGCATAAGTCCAGGCATGTCTGCGGGGCATTGCTGAGTCCCCAGGCAAGGTTGAGCAATTCCCCTGCTGGGGCCTCATGCCGGTGAGTCATTGAATTATAGCTCCCTTGCTGGACAATGGTTGTTGATGGGTTGTTACCCAACACCCAGGCAGGGTGTCAACTCTCCTTGCTGTTGCCTCTGGGGAGCTAATATCTGGCTGATTCCCCAATTTACAGCAAGTTTTAGTGACAACCATATAACTCAATTCTCATAACTTCATATGCACTAAAGATATACATATTTAGATAGAACAGTGGGTTTCAGCAGTTCGTAACCTTTCCCCTGATACCTCACATGGCATGCTTTATATGCAAGATCACAATTAAATATAAATAAGGAATATGGGGGTTACAGGACAATCCTCCAACGTATAGAATGTCACAATGGTAACAATTTGTCCCAATTTTGCCCCCTTTTATTTGCATACATCCCCAGCATAGATTTAGGATGCCTTTGAATCTTTCCACCAAACCATTGGTTTCTGGGTTGATATGGGGCAGTTTTCAGTTGTTTCACCCCACAACTTCCATAGCTTGTTGAATAGCTGCGACATGAAATTTGACCCATGGTCAGGTAAAATCTCCTTGGGAAATCCAACTCTGCTAATGCCAGTGAGAGCAGCTCTTGCTATAGTTGCTGCTTTGATATTGGACAGAGCCACTGATTCAGGAAATCTAACGGCAAAATCCTCCACCAAGATATATTTATTTTCTTGGTGGGAAACTGAGGAGGCACAACCAATCAGGAGGCCTCTGAGCAAGCCTACCAGATCAGTCCCAGCATGCAAGCTAGGCACCAAATGTCAATCTTCTCTGGGTTTTGAAGCACTCTGGGGCTTTTGCAGGAGATAGACACCCAGACTCCTAAAGGGAAGCAGCAGTGTGCGTGGGCAGAGGCAGAAACATAGGCGTCTAGGGAACTCTTTACTGCAAAAATTTAGGGGCTGAGTGAGATTAGGCACCTACAGGGCTCAGCAGGGGTTTTGGGAATCGCAGCGGAGCCTATAACTGGGACTTAGGCACCTAAACCCAGACTTAGGTGTCTAAGGCACCAGAGTACTTTTGTGAATCTAGGTCTTAGGCCTTGTCTTTACTAAGAAAAAAAAGATGCGTTCTTAACTGGAGTTAACACATGGTAACTAACCTGAGGTAAAATGCTAGCGAAGACAAGGCAGTAGTTATTTCACCTTGGCCTTTAGCTCTGTTTGTACAAAAATGAATAAACAAACAAGAGTGACTCGTGGCATCTGTGAACTGAGGGAAGTTAGCAGGTGGGAGTTAGAAAGCATTGCCAAATGGCCTGAGAACATTAGTAATAGATGAGAGTATTGTGATACCAAGTGTTTTTCTAACTTGTATTGTAGCTGCCCCCTCTCACCTTGATTATAAAGTTTAAAGGCCCAATTTTCTGCCACCTACACACACAATTAAAATCCTAATATGTAATAAAAATGCTTTCACAGCTGGTTCAGAAATTTCTGTTAGTATTGCTATTATCAGGAGAAGGCTCTTCACTTTGACTTGTTGTACTGCCGTCTACCATGATGCACTCAGATCAAAGTCATGCCACAGGCTGGCATATTTTGTAGTCATAGAAACCGTTAGTTCCTTGTCCTCGCCTCTGTCTTGCCGCCTTCTTTTCTGTTTCTCTCCACTCTCCTGGTTGCCCTGTGAATTGCTCAGATCATATGTGAGTAGCAGCAGAGTGACAGCAGAGAGAAGTCACCCCACTTTCCTCATTCACTAGCATAGGGGTCCTCAACCTTTTCCTTTCTGATGCCCTCCCCCCACTCCAACATGCTATAAAAATTCCATCCCACCTGTGCCACAACAACTGTTTTTCAGTAGATTAAAAGCCAGGGCCAGCTTTAGGGGGTAGCAAGCAGATCAATTGCCCAGGGCTCCATGCCACAGGGGACCCCGCAAAACTAAGTTGCTCGTGCTTCAGCTTCAGCCCCGGGCAGCAGGGCTTGGGATTCGGCTTTCTGCCTTGGGCCCCAGTGAGTCTAAGGCCAGCCCTGCTCTGATTTATTTTGGTGGACCCCCTGAAACCGACTCACGGCCCCCCAGGGGCCCCAGACGTCTGGTTGAGAACTGCTGCACTAGCATACTCCAATCCTGCTGGCTGAAATGAGCCAGAGAGGCAGAGGTGATGCGAACTGCTGATAGGGGGGGCAGAATTTAAAAGTTCTGGGCCCTGTGTCCACCACACAGACATTGCTTCTGGATCTAAAACAGGTTTTCAAACTGCAGGGTGCGTTCAGGGGGCCAAACAGCTCGGGATAACCCCCCACAGCAGGGCTAGGGAAGGGAGTGACACCTCCACTCCTGACTCACTTCAGTTGCATCTCCCCAACCCAGACAGGCTGGGTGGTCCACTGAGGTGAGTTGGGGGTGGAGGTGGCTCTCCCTCCCCAAGCCAAAGCTATTGCTAATTGAAAGGCAGAAATGGGGGGGGGCATGCAACCGCCCAGGGGAGATGCGTGGGGGCCCCCCAAAGAATCACTGCCCCCCCCCAATCACCGGGGGGGGGGGGGGCAGCAAGGGCCCAGCAGCACCCAGGAGTCAGAGCTTGAGTGTGGAATGCGATGAGTTCTGTGCTGCTAAAACTTCCACCCTTGGTGCAGGGAGTTTGTTTATAAACAGAGGTAGGGTGATTAAGATAACAAAAGGCTTGTCATTAAATTAAGGCTCCTTAGATGATCCTGAAAGCATTCCCAGGCACTCCAGTTAAAAGACAGGAAACAAAGTGTAGGAATAATGGTCCATTTTCAGAATGGAGAGAAGTAAATAGAGGTGGCCCCAGGGGTCTGTACTAGTCTGGGATCACTGCTGTTCAACATATTCATAAATGATCTGCAAAACGGGGTAAACAGTGAGGTGGCAAAGTTTGCAGATGATAAAAAAATTACTCAAGATAGTTAAGTCCAAAAAAGATTGCAAAGAGTTAAAGGGATTTCACAAAATTGGGTGACTTGGCAAGAAAATAGCAGATGAAATTCAATGTTAAATGCAGAGTAATGCACATGGCAAAATATAATCCCAACTTTACATACAAAATGTATAGCCTAAATTAGCTATTACCTATCAAGAAAGAGATCTTGGACTCATTTTCATTACCCTGGAAGCACTGTTTCCAGAGTACTGCAAACATATAAGAATCCCTCTCACTGTGCCTGTATCATCCTGAACTCATTCTCCAGCTTCAGAAGACTTAAATTATCTCCAGTCATCAATGGGACAGATGCAACTGAATAATGTAGCTGTCCTTAACGGCCAGGCCACAGAGGAGGGCACGTGCCCCCACCCTTAGCTGGTGTCCCCCTTTGTGTCCTTCCAACGTGTCGCCCCTCTACAGAGAGGTGCAAGATGCATGGAACAAAGATTCCAAACTGGAGTGGGTTAGTTAAAGGGCAGCTGGCATCACTAACCCCACTTTGTAAGAAGGTGAGGGTCAGGATGATTTATAGGCTAGTCCTGGTTTTTTTACGGGGCCCAGATGTCAATACCACTGAACGTGCAGAAAGCTCAGATTCAGATTTCACAGCTGGGTCCTATTTTTATAATGCATCGATTCCCGGTCTGAACAACTCAGTCTTTGTGCACTTTAAATGTGGGTAGGATGTGAATTCACTAACAGGTTAGGACACATGACCACTCTGTAAGGCAGGTATCATTTGCTTTCTGAAGAAGTGTGATGCCGTTTTACAGAAGGGTTAGGTGATTTACCTAAAATCATAAACCAATGCTAATGCAGAAGCAGGCACAGAACTCAGGTTGCCTGTCACCTAGGCCACCATTTTAACCAATAAACCATGCTTCCTCTCTATCTTTTTTTAAATATCATTTTACATTATGCTGGT
Source organism: Platysternon megacephalum (assembly GCA_003942145.1). Lineage (NCBI taxonomy): Eukaryota > Metazoa > Chordata > Testudines > Platysternidae > Platysternon > Platysternon megacephalum. Next base: position 973,424 of record QXTE01000145.1, on the reverse strand, counting down.
AGCAAGATATAAATGCAAACAAATGAGTTTTAGATAATCAAGGCTGAAGGGATGAGGAAAAAAATTGTACAAGTATTTTTAAAATAATGATTTCTCAAGTTTCTAAAGAAAAGTGTGTTGTGATTTGAAAGTGGATGTGTCAGAGTTTGCTGTGTATTACAAAAATGTAGCTTCAACTTAACTATGCATAGACTAGCATCTCTATAATTCACGATTCAAAAGTCCACCATCTTTAGAAGGCAATTTCGAAAACTTTAAATGTCCTGTTTGGAAGCTTTTCCAGGTATTCAGCCTATCTTTCTTAATTTCATCCCACTACTCCTAGTGATAGCCCATCTACATACTTCCTCTCCTTCCAGGGTGTTTATATCCTCAAATACTTGTAGCCAGTTAGTTATCCAATTCCCCCTTAGGATCTCATCCTGAAATCATTTGCTGTCAAAACTCACAAAGTTACAGGGAGTTTTCCTGTGTGCAGACTGCAGAAACAAGCCCCTGGGCACTGTTTGCCCATACTTCAGTATATTGTGCCTATTTAGCTCTTTTACTCTTTACTAGTGAGCCCATCATTCCATCTCTCTAATCATTTCTGTTGGTCTTCACTGAGCTCGCTCCCATTTGTCTACTGCAAAGTAGGGAAAAGGTAAGTGGAAGTGTAGTGTTGATTTTGGGGAGTAGACATTTTCTCTGGAATTCATTAGCTGCCACCCTGCTGTGATTTCAGTGTTGAATGTTTCAAAGAACTCGTATGGGGAATACCTCTTGCGCTGGTGTTTAATAGTTACACTTCCCATATGGATCAATCATTGCTGGAAGGTTTGTTCAAGCAACAGTACAGCCTGCTACTAATTTCTACTCTTGTCTCCAGGAAACTATTAAACAAGAAAGATTAATCTTGGGTGGAAGTGGGGGCTCTTGTAAAATAGATTCTAGGTAATAAATTCAAATACCAAAGAGAAATATATTAGAGGAACATTAAGATTTAGATAGAAAACAATACATACTTTGGTCAAACAGGCCCCTCAGTTAAACATGAACGTGATTGTATCTCCTCTCACTTCTGAGCACAAGGCAGCCTAAAGCAAGTAATTAATGATACACCTCACTGTGCCTGGGTGTTGGAGGTCCATTTAATCAGCAACTGAATATTTCTTTTTGCTTTCACTTGATTTCCCACAGCATTTTAAGAGTAAGTATTAATTTGCACTTTCTTAGCTCTTTTCTTGCAAGTGTAACAGACTCATATCCTCTGCGCAGAGGGGCACCTGTAACACACCAGTGGGTTACATGCTTCCTCAGAGTCAACACCCCATTAAGATAGCCTGAAGCAGCTCTACATGAGGTGTCTGCACATTCAAGCCAGTGCTGCTACGAGCAGTTTACATTCAGTTCAGGTTCACAGGGTTTTTCTGCAACTAATAAGATTAGAAACATTTCAAAAGAATTAAAAATGAAAGCTTCACAATCAAATTTAAAATTTCCTCCTTTTTATAACCTTCCGGTTACTTGTTACTCCAGCTTATTCTCTTCCTTGCTCATCTCCACACATCACTGGCTGCCTCTCCTACTATCTGAGACAGCCTCCCTATATCTTGCCTGACTCTTCATCTATATACAGATCTCTTCTCCCTTGTCTGATGTACCTTTCAAGTCTTCCCTCCCTTTATCATCATTACTGTTTAACTCTAAAAAGCATTTCAGGATACAGGTTTTTTTTTTATCAAGGCCATTGAACAAAATGAGGTTGTATAGTAGCTACAGTGGAGATGATTCCACCACCTCTTCTGGCAACTTCTACTGACAAATTGTTCTTAGATTAAAAACCAGATCCTCAGCTGGTTGTAAATCTATTAACCTCTGTTGACTTCAGAATCTGGCCCATTATGTTTTCCCCAATTATTTAACCCACTCTTTGCTTGCTGTAGCTTAAACCCATTCCATCCTGATCCCTTTATAGACATGTAACTCATCCATCAGGTGCCAATGGCAGCAGCATGTGCCAGGTTCAATGCATCTAAGGGTATGTCTAAACTACGAAATTAGGTTGAATTTATAGAAGTCGGTTTTATAGAAATCATTTTTATACAGTCAATTGTGTGTGTCCCCACACAAAATGCTCTAAGTGCATTAAGTCGGCGGACTTCATCCACAGTACTGAGGCTAGTGTCGACTTCTGGAGCGTTGCATTGTGGGTAGCTATCCCACAGTTCCTGCAGTGTCCGCCGCCCATTGGAATTGTGTCCCGAGATCCCAATGCCTGATGGGGCAAAAACAGTGTCGCGGGTGATTCTGGGTACATGTCGTCAGGCCCCCACTCCCTCCCTCCCTCCCTCTGTGAAAGCAACGGCAGACAATTGTTTCGCGCCTTTTTTCAGCCCAGACGCCATAACAATGGGATCATGGAGCCCGCTCAGATCACCGTGGCAATGAGCACTATAACCACCACGCGCATTATCCTGGAGTATATGCAGAGCCTGGCAAAGCAAAACCAGGCGAGGAGGTGATAGCAGCGTGGTGACAAGAGTGATGAGGAAATAGACATGGACATAGACTTCTCACAAAGTACGGGCCCCAGCAATGTGCAAATAATGGTGTCAATGGGGCAGGTTCATGCCGTGGAACGCCGATTCTGGGTCTGGGAAACAAGCACAGACTGGTGGGACCAGATAGTGTTGCGGGTGTGGGACGATTCCCAGTGGCTGCGAAACTTTCACATGCGTAAGGGCACTTTCATGGAACTTTGTGACTTGCTTTCCCCTGCCCTGTAGCGCCAGAATACCAAGATGAGAGCAGCTCTCACAGTTGAGAAGCGAGTGGCGATAGCCCTGTGGAAGCTTGCAACGCCAGACAGCTACCGGTCAGTCGGACATCAATTTGGAGTGGGCAAATCTACTGTAGGGGCTGCTGTGATCCAAGTAGCCCACGCAATCAAAGACCTGCTGATATCAAGGGTAGTGACTCTGGGAAATGTGCAGGTCATAGTGGATGGCTTTGCTGCGATGGGATTCCCTAATTGTGGTGGGGCGATAGACGGAACCCATATCCCTATCTTGGCACCAGAGCACCAAGCCAGCGAGTACATAAACCGAAAGGGGTACTTTTCAATGCTGCGGGAAAGGTACATGACGCTTGCGTCTTCAGGAACTCTGGTCTGTTTCAAAAGCTGCAGGAAGGGACTTTCTTCCCAGACCAGAAAATAACCATTGGGGATGTTGAAATGCCTAGTTATCCTTGGGGACCCAGCCTATCCCTTAATGCCATGGCTCATGAAGCCATACACAGGCAGCCTGGACAGTAGTCAGGAGCTGTTTAACTACAGGCTGAGAAGTGCAGAATGGTGGTAGAATGTGCATTTGGACGTTTAAAAGCACGCTGGTGCAGTTTACTGACTCGGTTAGACCTCAGCAAAACCAATATTCCCATTGTTATTACTGCTTGCTGTGCGCTCCACCATATCTGTGAGAGTAAGGGGGAGATATTTATGGCGGGGTGGGAGGTTGAGGCAAATCGCCTGGCCACTAATTACGCGCAGCCACACACCAGGGCGGTTAGAAGAGCACAGCAGGGCACGATGCGCATCGGAGAAGCTTTGAAAACCAGTTTCATGACTGGCCAGGCTACGGTGTGAAAGTTCTGTTTGTTTCTCCTTGATGAACCCCCTCCCCCCCCGGTTCACTCTACTTCCCTGTAAGCTAGCCACCCTCCCCTCCCCACTTCAATCACCGCTTGCAGAGGCAATAAAGTCATTGTTACTTCACATTCATGAATTCTTTATTAATTCACACAAATAGGGGGATAACTGCCAAGGTAGCCAGAGAGGGGTGGGGGAGGAGGGAAGGACAAGGACACACTGCACTTTAAAACTTTAAAAATTAAAATCTTTAAAACTTATTGAAGGCCAGCCTTCTGTTGCTTGGGCAATCCTCTGGGGTGGAGTGGCTGGGTGGCTGGAGGCCCCCCACCACGTTCTTGGGCGTCTGGGTGAGGAGGCTATGGAACTTGGGGAGGAGGGCTGTTGGTTACACAGGGGCTGTAGCGGCGGTCTGTGCTCCTGCTACCTTTCCTGCAGCTCAACCATACGCTGGAGCATATCACTTTGATGCTCCAGCAGTTGGAGCATCGACTCTTGCCTTCTGTGTTCAATCTGAAGCCACCTCTCCTCTTCAGCCCGCAATTCAGCCCGCCACCTCTCCTCGCGTTCATATTGTGCTTTTCTGCACTCGGACATTGTCTGCCTCCAAGCATTCTGCTGTGCTCTGTCAGCGTGGGAGGACGTCTGGAGCTCCGAGAACATCTCATCCCGAGTCCTCTTTTTTCTCCTTCTAACCTTCGCTAGCCTCTGCGAAGGAGAAACATTTGCAGCTGGTAGGGGAAAAAGGGAGATTGGTAGTTAAAAAGACATTTTAGAGAATAGGATCACTCTTTCCCGTTAAACCTTGCTGTTCACATTACACAGCACATATGCTTCGTTACAAGGTCGCATTTTGCCTCTATTTATATTGAGGGCCTGCCGGTTTGGTGTGAGAGATCACTCACGCAGTGCCAGGCAACAGAATTCGGCTTGCAGGCAGCCATGGTAAGCCACAGTCTTTTGGCTTCTTTAACCTTCATAACATGTGGGAATGGTTTCAAACAGCAGCGCCCTCATTTCCCATACCAAGCGGCCGTTGGGTTGGCCATTTAAAATGGGATGGCAATTTAAAAGGAGGGGATGCGGTTTCCGGGTTAACGTGCAGCACAAACCCAACTAACCACCCCCCCCTCCCACACACACACCCAATTCCCTGGGATGATCACTTCACCCCTCCCCCCACCGCGTGGCTAACAGCGGGGAACATTTCTGTTCAGCCGAGCAGGAACGGGCACCTCTGAATGTCCCCTTAATAAAAGCACCCTATTTCAACCAGGTGACCATGAATATCATCACTCTCCTGAGGATAACACAGAGAGATAAGGAATGGATGTTGTCTGAATGCCAGCAAACACCGGGACCATATGCTGCCATGCTTTGTTATGCAATGACTCCAGACTACGTGCTACTGGCCTGGTGTGGTAAAGTGTCTTACCATGGCGGACGGAATAAGGCAGCCCTCCCCAGAAACCTTTTGCAAAGGCTTTGGGAGTACATCCAGGAGAGCTTTCTGGAGATGTCCTTGGAGGATTTCCGCTCCATCCCCAGACATGTTAACAGACTTTTCCGGTAGCTGTCCTGGCCGCGAATGCCAGGGCAAATTAATCATTAAACACGCTTGCGTCCCTTGTCCGCCCTCAGGGTCTGCGAGCACGCTTTGGGTTTGCGTGGGTTCGGGGTTTACTGGCTCCAGGTCCAGGGTGATAAACATCCTGGCTGTTGGGGAAAACGGTTTCTCCACTTCCTTGCTGTAAGCTCTCTCTTCATCATCATCGTCTTCCTCGTCCCCAGAACCCGCTTCTGTGTTGTGTGAGTCTCCATTGACGGAGTCAAAGCACAGGGTTGGGCTACTGGTGGCTGCACCCCCTAGCATGGCATGCAGCCCGGCGTAGAAGCGGCATGTCTGCGGCTCTGCCCCGGACCTTCCGTTTGCCTCTCTGGTTTTGTGGTAGGCTTGCCTTAGCTCCTTAATTTTCACGCAGCACTGCTGTGCGTTATGGCCTCTGTCCTTCATGCTCTTTGAGACTTTCCTAATGTTTTGGCATTTCATTTACTGCAACGGAGTTCAGCTAGCACGATTCGTCTCCCCATATGGCGAGCAGATCCCGTACCTCCCGTTCGGTTCATGCTGGAGCTCTTTTGCAATCCTGGGACTCCATCGTGGTTACCTGTGCTGATGAGTTCTGTGTGGTTACCTGTGCACGCTGGGCAAACAGGAAATGAAATTCAAAAGTTTGCAGGGCTTTTCCTGTGTACCTGGCCAGTGCATCCGAGTTCAGATTGATGTCCAGAGCGGTCACAATGGTGCACTCTGGGATAGCTCCCGGAGGCCAATACCGTCGAATTGCGTCCACAATACCCCAAATTCGACCCGGCAAAGACAATTTCAGCGCTAATCCCCTCATCGGAGGTGGTGTAAAGAAATCGATTTAAAGAGCCCTTTAAGTTGAAAAAAAGGGCTTTGTCGTGTGGACGGGTCCAGGCTTAAATCGAGGTAACGCTGCTAAATTCGACCTAAAATTGTAGTGTAGACCAGGCCTAGGGGTCTTTTCCTAAAATAAAGGAAACTATGGTTTGAGCCCATACCCAGAAGCATACTCCTAATTCTGGCTCTGGGAAATCAATATATAACCCCCTTGCTCACCTTTCTGAGTGGGTTCTTTGCCACTTGCAAGCTCTCGGACGTCCTTTGGAACAAGGAACCACAAGGACCAACCGACCAACCAAAAGAAACATAATTGTGTGTCTCTTTTCCCTGGTTTCTCATATAGATATAACATTTACCTACAACAAAGTGTACAGACCCAGAAGCGGTGCATTAGGAGTATGGTCAACACCACAGTTCCAAGTATTAATTGTCCAGCTTGTTGAGGCCCAGGACTTTTGGAACAATAATCCATATCCACCTAAAACTCCTTCCTTGGGTCCAGTCAGACTCAGGGGTAGTCAGAATGCGGCTCTCCTCCCCCGTCTGCTCCAGTTCCGAATAGTTCACATCTCCCAGTCCACTTTGCCACCCCTAGTCTGGGCAGGCCCCCTTGTGAAGTTCAGCTCTGTGCTGCCACCTGCCAGGGTGCTGTGAAGTTAGTTTCACACTGTCACCACTAGTCCAGGCAGGACTCAACGCAAAGTCAGCTCTACATTGCTGCTGCTGCTGGTCCAGTCCTGAATAGGGTGACCAGATGTCCCGATTTTATAGGGACGTTCCCGATAGTTGGAGCTTTTTCTTATATAGGCGCCTATTACCCCCTGCCTCCGTCCCAATTTTTCACACTTGCTATCTGGTCACCCTAGCCCTGAAGGATCATGCCATGCAGGGCTCAGAAGCTCCACAAGGGGAACTCAGAGCAGAAAAGGACCCTGTGATAGCACTCCTGGTCTCTAGGCTAGACCCTTCTACTCTTTCTTATTAACTCTGAGTCTACTCTGTCAGTCAGGGTGACACATTTACTCAGGGACATCTCTTGCACAATCCCACTGTCCTTTCATGACTATAGTCGCAGAAACAATCTATTACCATTTATAAAATCAGAACAGACATTCTAACTAAAGCAACAAAACATACTGTGTGGAACTATGGATGAGCAACAGAACTCATGAAAATGAAGCTGGGCAGAGGTGGCTGTTCCCCTTTTCCCCTACAGAGGGAACAGAGTTCCCTCACTCTAGGACTTTTAGCTGTGGGGCTTACACATGTCAATCGAATGCTTCCCTCTGTTGTCTTTTCTACACACAGAATATGCCCAAATTGGCCATTTCTTGGAACCTTTCTTTGTACATCTTATTCATGCAGTATTTTTGTAGCTCTCCTCTGAACTCCATGAGGAGTAGGTATTTTTTGATGTGTGATGCCCAAACCTGAACTGAATGCTCCAATTCAGGCCTCCCCAATTATCTCACTTGTTTAAACACACAACACTTATTATTCCCCCCTCTCCTCTCAATTTAGCATTTGTGCCAATAAAACCTAGATGATGCCTATTCAATTGATCACTCTCTTTAAGCCCTAGAGCCTTCTCTGTGTGCCAAGTTCTCTCCAGTATACCCTTCGCACGGTTCCAGGAACAACTGCCCCTCTCCAGGTCTTGAACCCCGACATAGGAGTATCTAGCCAGCCACCACATCCTGATCTCCACCCAATGAATGCTGAAACCTCATGGGCCGAGAAGCTAGCAGTACTATAGCCTCAGCCAAGGCACCAGCCACAGGAGCCCTGACTGGAGGATTGCCCAGTTCCACTGATGGGTCCAACCATGCTATTTAAGCCAGAAGGAGGCCCAGGAAGTTGTTTCATCAACAAGGTGATTTCCTCCTGTTGCTGCATTGGACCCTGATTTCTGCACCCAACCCTATTCCTGCTTTGCTCTTGGCTCACCCCGTCTTTGCTCCTGTTCCCACTGTGCTCGATCCTTGCCTCTCCTCTAGTTCCTGCCCTTCTGCCTCTCTTCCAACCATCAGTTATCAGTCCTGGCTCTGACCCCGGCCTTCAACTTCTGACTCTGGCTTGACCCCTGGCTCTAGTAATTGACAGCTGACTCTGGTGCTGACCCTTGGCTTTGTTCCCCAACTTGGATGCTTGCTCTACCCTCTAAACCTCACTCCTGCTGTGACTACTAGTCCAGATTGCCTTCATCCCAGTCCATTACAGGTCTGCTCAAGGGCACCCCTTTAGGTCTCAGGCCTCCAGCTGTCACCAGAGACCTATGTCCTTCTCCCTTCAGACCAGGAGTTTAGGTTTGCGGTCCCCCTGCAATGCACTATGTTTATCCCAGAAGATCTGACAAGTCCCCCACCTGCAATTCACTCTGTCTCAGGGACAATGACTGGGTTACCAGTGACCATCCAGCTTTCACAAAGCACGGTACATTTATTTCAGGGCAAAAGCATTACACAGAAAACATAAAAATAATAAACAGTTTACATTCATTGTAACTTCCAGGTGTCACCCCTCTTCCACATGGAGACCCTGACAAGTTCTAGTCCTTCAAACCCTTCCAGCAGGATTTTGTCAATCACAGGTCAGGACCAGCTGAATCACTTCAAGCTGACTTTACACAATTGGGTCCTTTATCCAGGCCTCCTGAAACAGGTAAAACCAGTCAGTACCCCTCACCCCAGGCGACAAAATTTTAAAGGTTGGGAATCTCCATAACCCACATCGGGGGCTTTGCAATAATCACCCCTGAGTTATTTCAGATTCCATAAGAAACCCACCCATTGATTCAGAAACAAAGATACATATCACACTCTGATACAAGAGTCCATTAATATTCTATATGTGTATTGTATTTGTCACATCTCATAAGTTTTTTGAAGCTTCCATGCTTCTAAGGTCTCACATCTGTCACACCCCCTCTTTCTACACTTGTGTTTTACTCACCCCTCCCTTTACATTTTGAGAATTAAATCTTGTTTTATTGATTTCAGAACTTTTCTCCAGTTTGCCAAGATATTCTTAGACTCTGAGTTATGTACGCTCTCCCATTTGGGTATCTTCCCACTGTGATTAGTTGTTTTCCCAACTGGATTGGCCAACTGAGGAAGGGTGGCATTCCAGGCAGCCTCCTAACTTAATACTGTTCCATTAGTAATTCTTTTTGGTCTGTTTATTTTTCACCAGTTTTGTATCTGTTTATACAGGACAGACCTGCCAAGTATCATGCATCTCACTTGACACTCCTGCATTTGGCAGGCCTGTCATGCCCTCCTGCAGAAATTACAAAATGACATGATTTAGAGAGAGAAACCCTCAGAAAATTCATTGCAGTCTAGGAGAATAGGCACTGACCTGTCAGCCCAGAGACCAGGAGCTATAGTCCAAACTCTTCCCCTGACTGCTGTTAATATTTATCTGCACTTCACAATCATTATTAAACAAAGCCTCTTATTACACCTGCTTTAGAGGAGGCAATCATCATTCCCCCATAACGATACACCGTTAGTTTGTGTAGAACTTGCCCAAGAACCACAGTCTCTACTATGATAGGCCCAACTCCCATCCACATTGCCACATGGCCTGCCAGGAAAGATGGGCCAAATTACATTCTTGTGACATTATGCTAACAGTATGACTCTGTCCTCTTCTAGTGACAAGACTGTATCTAGAGGTTTATGACTGCTACTGCCCCTGTGCTAATGGGCCTGGTCCTTCAGTTCAAGCGTTAGGAGTTCATGTTTTTAGATCATCCCAGGAAACTGTCAAAAGCGTCCCATGCATCAGTTTTGTCCACTAGGCTTTTTAGCCTGTCAAAGAAAGTTTGCTATGATTTATTTTTGACAAACATCTGTTGCCTGCTATTTATCACCTTACTTTCCTAGATGTGCTTAGAAATTAAATACTTTTTTTTTATGTGTTCTACCAATTTACTAGGTACTGATATTAACCTGTGTGGTCTAATTCCCTTTCCCTGTGGCCCTACATGCACAGAAACTTCTTTTCCTTTCTTCAAATCAAATATGATTTCATCATATTTGCCCTTTTCTAATCATCTGGGACCTCATATGTCTTCCTGGAGTTCTCACAAATATTTGTCAGTGGTTCTGATATTTCAGCTAGTTCCTTAGTCCTCAAGTATTCTTCATTGAGCTCTATTGATTAATATTATATATTCAAGTTATCTAGGTATTCTTTAACTGGTCCTGATTGTGTTTGACTTTTCCTATTGTGTGTTAAGTAATTATTCTATTAAGCTTCCTGTTACTGTTATCCATTTCACTGCAACGTAGCTGTTTGAAATATTTCAATTTTCTTAACATCCCACAAAAACAACAAAATACTTGGCACTTCCCTGCAGTTTAAATGGAAAGATCTCCAACTGCTTTATGAAGTTATATATTCTCAACACCACCTCTGTGTAGCAGGCAAGTCTCACTTTCACCATGTCATAGATGGAGAAATGGAGGCACAGATAAGCTCAAGGGCTTGTTCAACATCAGTAAGAGACTCAGCCACAGAGCTGGGATTAGAATCCAGATGACCCGATTTAAAATATCAACAGTGGACCCAAAAAATTACAGTGCTGACAGAGTCAACTTCCTGGTAAGGTCCTGCAGAGCAACAGACACCTCCAAACCCAAGAGCTGCCTACTTCAGGAAGCACAGAATTACAAGTGTCTGGAGAAGAAGGTAGAGAGCCAAATGGAGAGATTGCTCCACCCTGGCTGACTGTCAGGGGAAGGAGCCACAGAAGAAGTACAAGGGCGAATGTCTAAGGCGGCAAGTGTTATGGGACTGCAGGGGGCAATATTAACCTTCCTTTTGTCAGCAGTAATACAATTGGAGTAATGTCAGATGCTCCTGAATGGAATCTAGTGCTGCAAGCACCTCAGTTAGTTATAAATGGGAGTGCTCTCCAGGGAGGGCGGATGCAAGGATCTCTGATCATTTGAGAAGCCTGTTAGGGTTTGCCATTGCACCTACTCTGAACTAGTGGGGTCTTTATACCACCAAAAGGCATGTAAGGGGTTGTTCCCTGGCCTCAGTTTCTCACAGTTAATGGGTGTCTGCTGAGTGTCCATCACAAGTGGTACAATTCCTGTGCCTCCACAGGTGTGGCACTCCTTAGATGTGGCATTTCGTCATCCTATGCCTAATTCTCTGCTTTCCACAGCCCATAGACTAAGGCCATAGGCAGCAGAGCATACATTGCAGCAGCTGCCCTTCAATATGGGAAACACAAAGGAGGCTTAAAGCACCTTTGTGCCTATCCTCCCCCATGAATGGAAGGCCCTAGGACCTCTGCTTCTCATGTGAAGTACTATATATATGCCATTGTATAGGTCATGCACTTCTGGCCTCATTTCATAACCCCGCCTTTATTAAGGGCAGACTTTGGGTGGAATGATCCTGGAGTTTGTTCTGGCTCTTCCTGTCAGTTACAATAACTCTGTAGAGCAGGAAGTCTCCCCACTCTAAGGAAAGACCTAGCCTTTAGCACTTTGTAGTCTGATCTCAACACAATCCCTCTCCAGAGAGAACCTTGTCAAGAATTTATGGCAACACTTGATGCACTGCTTGCTGACTATTGACATTTAGTGTTCTTTGTAAAGCCCCAGCTTCTGGAGCCATGTGATTACAGGAGAGTCTCAGTTTTCATTTTTTTAAAGTATGTTTCTAGCCATTATGGTTGTGGAGAAAAGCTTGCATACAAGACCCAAGTGTAAATTAAAGGACAAGGAACCAGAAGGCAAATTAAAATATCCAAACATTTTTAAAATCTCCTGATTTTTATGCCAATCTTGTGACTTTGTTGAGGCCTGACTTGTGATTTTTGAACATCTGGGACTGGCGCCATTGTAGGCATCTGGGAAATGTCTTTAGTCCTGTTTATAACAAAGACAGCGCTGGTTACTACCAGGCCCCCAATATTAGATTTAAAAAAAAAACAGCGACCTGCAGCAGTTTTCCTAGTCTTCTGTTATAGGGCAGCAGCAGTTCCCCTAAAAGGGCAAGAAAAGCCCTATAAAATATTCAGGCTCAATAGGTACAAACAGGATTTGCGGCAAAGGGATACACTGAGGGTTACCAAAAGAAACTACACCATTTGCTCAAGAAACTCCCTGAAAAAGCACAGGAACAAATCTGCACAGACACACCCCGACCAAGGGTATTCTATCTGCTACCCAAGATCCATAAACCTGGAAATCCTGGACACCCCATCATCTCAGGCATTGGCACCCTGACAGCAGGATTGTCTGGCTATGTAGACTCTCTCCTTAGGCCCTACGCTACCAGCACTCCTAGCTATCTTTCAGATACCACTGACTTCCTGAGGAAACTACAATCCATTGGTGATCTTCCAGAAAACACCATCCTGGCCACTATGGATGTAGAAGCCCTCTACACCAACATTCCACACAAAGATGGACTACAAGCCGTCAGGAACAGTATCCCCGATAATGTCACGGCAAACCTGGTGGCTGAACTTTGTGACTTTGTCCTCACCCACAACTATTTCACATTTGGGGACAATGTATACCTTCAAGTTAGTGGCACTGCTATGGGTACCCACATGGACCCACAGTATGCCAATGTTTTTATGGCTCACTTAGAACAAGGCTTCCTCAGCTCTCATCCCCTAATGCCCCTACTCTACTTGTGCTACATTGATGACATCATCATCTGGACCCATGAAAAAGAAGCTCTTGAGGAATTCCACCATGATTTCAACAATTTCCATCCCACCATCAACCTCAGCCTGGACCAGTCCACACAAGAGATCCACTTCCTGGACACTACAGTGTTAATAAGCGATGGTCACAAACACCATCCTATACCGGAAACCTACTGACCGCTATACTTACCTACATGCCTCCAGCTTTCATCCAGACCACATCACATGATCCATTGTCTACAGCCAATGCTCCAATCCCTCAGACAGAGACAAACACCTACACGATCTCTATCAAGCATTCTTAAAACTACAATACCCACCTGCTGAAGTGAAGAAACAGATTGACAGAGCCAGAAGAATACCCAGAAGTCACCTACTCCAGGACAGGCCCAACAAAGAAAGTAACAGAACGCCACTAGCCGTCACCTTCAGCCCCCAACTAAAACCTCTCCAGCGCATCATCAGGGATCTACAACCTATCCTGAAGGAGGATCCCTCACTCTGATCTTGGGAGACAGGCCAGTCCTCGCTTACAGACAGCCCTCCAACCTGAAGCAAATACTCACCAGCAACCACACAACAAAAACACTAATCCAGGAACATATCCTTGCAACAAAGCCCGTTGCCGACTCTGTCCACATATCTATTCAAGGGACACCATCATAGGACCTAATCACATCAGCCACACCATCAGAGGCTCGTTCACCTGCACATCTACCAATGTGATATATGCCATCATGTGCCAGCAATGCCCCTCTGCCATGTACATTGGCCAAACCGGACTGTCTACGCAAAAGAATAAATGGACACAAATCAGACATCAAGAATTATAACATTAAAAAACCAGTCGGAGAACACTTCAACCTCCCTGGTCACTCAATTACAGACCTAAAAGTCGCAATTCTTCAACAAAAAAAACTTCAAAAACAGACTCAGAGAAACTGCAGAACTGGAATTAATTTGCAAACGGGACACCATTAAATTAGGCTTGAATAAAGACTGGGAGTGGATGGGTCATTACACAAAGTAAAAACTATTTCCCCATGCTAATTTCCCCCCTACTGTTACTCACACCTTCTTGTCAACTGTTTGAAATGGGCCATCCTGATTATCACTACAAAAGTTTTTTTCTCCTGCTGATAACAGCCCACCTTAATTGATTAGTCTTGTTAGAGGTGGTATGGCAACACCCATTTTTTCATGTTCTCTGTGTGTATATATAGCTTCCTACTGTATTTTCCACTGCATGCATCCAATGAAGTGGGTTTTAGCCCATGAAAGCTTATGCCCAAATAAATTTGTTAGTCTAAGGTGCCACAAGTACTCCTCGTTCTTTTTACAGATAATACTAATATCTAGCCCTTATATAGGACTTATCAGTAGACCTCAAAGCATTTTACAAAGGAGGTCAGTAGCATTGTCCTCATTTTACAGATGGGGAAATTGAGGCACTGAGAGGGGAAGCAACTGATCCAAGGTCACTCAGCAGGCCAGTAACTGAACTCAGATCTCCTGATTCCTAGTCTAGTGGCCTACCTATGACACTAGAATACCAGCAACTATAGTCAACAAATGTAAGAGGTATGGGCATCTCAAACCAGACCTCAACCCCGCAAGGGGTGCAGGAGGTCAGAAGAGAGATGCATTGGCTGTGCAGTGGGTGAGGAAGCTTGCTGTATGCCTGACTGGATCATGCCTAGCAGTAGCCAGTGATATTAATCCCACATTGCCATGAGCAGGCTGAATTCACTCAAATAGAAAACAAAATAAGTCAGTTGTAAATGTTAATGGAGACTTAGGGCTAACAACAGTATCCAGTTAACAGAAGCTAATGCTGCTATATCTTCAAGCACTTTCACACATCTCGACATCTACATCTCTGTGCTCAACACAATAGCTAACAAAAGAGCTAAACAAGGAGTGTGGATTAAAGGCCCAACAGGGACGGAAGGAATGGCCCAGAGGCAGGTAATAAGGTTAAAACAAACAAACAAAAAAAATCCATGTTTCTCACTGAAAGTTGAACACTAATCCTAGTACATGGACACAGCGGCTGCAAATAAAATACTCACGTGCGCACACACCATGAATTCTCCCAGGTTTAGAAAAAAAACTGTATAAAGCAGACTAAAAATTTCTGAATAAATTTAGTGTTTTGAAAGCAATGGTTTGAAAGGCACAACCACCACCGAAATCAAACGTGCTATGAAGCATTATCGTAAACAAAAAGGAATAATTGACAGTGAACTAGAGCAGAACTGCAGAGCACACACAGTCCAAGGCTTCACCAGATCCATGTCAGAAAAAGAGGAATGGGAATAGCATGGGGGAGAAAACAAAAAAAATACTAACAAAGCCACCAGGGGCAGGGGGAGTCACACAACAGCCCCTGATCCAGGAAACTGAAAATGCAGCTGGAGCCATTAAATAATTACATGGCATATCAGCAGAAGGCACAATCAGCTGGTACAAGATCAGCTGCCATGCAGATGAGCAAAAAGTCCTCAGGGGCTGTCCCCTCTGAACCACACAAAAAAGACAAATGATACCTATGTTAGAGGATAGAGTGAGGGGCTAGCAAAGCACAAGTAACCAGTTCATTTCCTCTCTCTCTCAAAAGGCAAGGTTTCAAGCCAGGTATATGCTGTCGAAAACTGTCAGCATAATGCTAACCACAACAGTATATGCCCAGGATAGATATGGACATGAGAGAAGCAGTGCCGGGAGAGAAGATGCTTAGAGTTTGGAAAGTTGGTATCAGTCCCAGGGGATATGGATTAGTGTGTAAAGTGAAGGTGAAGTGGTCAAAGATAAGGTGTGTAAGAACAATGGCCCTGCAATTTATCAAATTCAGATCACCTCCTCTTAACATGCATGCCATATACAAATGGGTTTAAAATGCAACAGGGAATAATTAGGTGAAGTATTATGTAAACTATTTATAAAGCTATGAACTGGTTGTCAATAGAAAAAGCTGCTAAGAGACATAGTGGAATTGTCTTCAGTGCACCAATATCTCAATGCAGCTTTATTTTGCATAGACTCTCATGGAAACTGTATCCTAAAATGCTTTAGTGAGCTAAATACAGACACAGTTTTAAACAACAAATAATAGCAGGGAGAGAGAGATGTTAAGAGACATAGGCAAAGAGAGAACAGTGAAGTTTTCAAGCTAAGATTTGAAAATATGGAGAATCAATTAGGAAGAAAGATGAAATTTCCAATCAACACCAGGTCTTCAGTGTGGAAACTGTGGAAGATACCTCTCAAGATCCAGCTGGTCCAAGGGAACAGAGAGATGTCTGGGACATGTCTGTGGATGACAGCTCAGCCTAACCTGTAAAAAAAAAAATTAAAAAATAAATAAAATAAAAAATCTAGTTTTCCCATAAAGATTTCTCCAACCGTCCAAGGAGGATGGACGATTCTTGCTCGGATTCAATACTCAGAAGAATCAAAAGAACATTCTGCAAGGGACAGGTGGAGAACAAGATGGTGTGCTGCCTTCCCAGAGCCAAGACACAAGACGTCACTCTAAGATTGACTTCAAAAGCGTATCCAATGGGAAATGATTCACTGGTGATGGTTCATATTGGCACTAACAACACTGTCATGGGATATTTCGCTGAAGTCATCTTCTCTCTGTGAACTCAAAAATGTGCTGAAGAAGAATATCCAAGAGATCTTCTCTAAGATCCTTCCTGTCCCATGAGCGAAGGAAGACAGAAGATTCTGGAAGTGAACCACTGGTTAGATAAGTGGTGTAGGGTAGAGGGTTTTGTGGAACATTGGTTCACCTTCCAGGGGGAGAAGGGGTTGAACAGTTTGGATGACCTCCACTTCAGTAGAAGGGGGACTAATCACCTCAGGGACAGGCTGGCTAGAGTAGTCAGGAGGGCTTTGACTAACAACAAAAGGAGAGGGTAAAAAGAGGGAAGATATGAGTGTTCAGTTAGCACAAAATCAGGATGTTGAGAACAAAATTAAACAAGGAACCCAAGGAAATTAAGGGAAGAAATTCTTTAATTGCCTATACACCAATGCTAGGAGCCTGGTTAACAAACAAGAGGCACTGGAATTGCTCATTTATGAGCACAAATTTGATCTAGTTGGTATTAATGAAACCTGGTGGGATGATTCCCATGATTGGAATGTTAAAAATCAATGGTTATAACCTATTTAGGAAGGATCGAGTGAGTAAAAAGGGAGGAAGAGTGGCACTCTGTCAGAAATGGCATTACTTGTTTCTAATAACTCAGAAGAAAAAGATCTTGAGTGCTTATGGATCAATGTCCTAACAACTAAAGCACAAGATGGGACATTAGTTGGTGCCTTTTATAGGCCACCCAAATCACAGTAGGGAACAGGATGACCAGCTCCTTACTCACCTATCTATAATGTGTAGGAAAAAGCTGCGTGATCCTAAGGGCACTTCAATTTGAGTGACATATGCTGAAGGTCTAATGCTGCCAGTATTCCTAACTGAAAAACATGGGGGACCGGAACTTGGAGGTTAGTTAGGTGCTGCAGCACTCAGCAAAGATCCACAAAGGGACTTAGTGGATCTAGTGTCCTTAAACATTCGTATTTTTCTCAACAGTACAATAGAAAATAAGCAAAGAAGAATCAATCTAAAGTATGCGTTTCTTGGCATTTTCTGTTGATCCGAAACACAGCTTGAATATTATTTAAAGCCATCAGATTTCACTTATTTATCATTTCATTTCTGCTTTTTGCAAGCCAGTTTTTTCTAGTACTCACTGGATTCAAGGAGATGTCATTGTAATACCAATTGATGTGTTAGGCAGGGGAAGAAATTCTGATCAAAGGATGACACACTTGTCTGCACATGTGTGAAGAGACCTTTTCATTATTCATGACTGGCACTGAAAAAAAAAATCTACATCTAAATGAAGCATGCAAGGTTCAGGGGAACAAAGGTGAATCCCAGCTGCAGAGGCCAGTTGAGAAGTGGGAGCAATAGCTGGTGTAGAAGCAACAGAGGAAGAAATGAACCTACAGTTTCAAGTTGCTCAGATTCATTTTTCAAATGGTACAAATAATATAATTTACCCTAATTCCATTGTATCAAAATATATGTATATGCTGATGATGACTGCAGAATGCTCCCTAAATTCCCAGCTCTCCAAACACCCACAAGCATGGCTAGCTACTGCCTAGTTTCTTGTGCATCCTGTCAAGGGGTTCACTCACTGCAGGAGAACCTCCTTGTGGTCAGGCACAGAATAGCAGCTGTCTCCCCAGTTGGCACCCCCCTGCCAACAGCCACCTTGTCACTGCAGCGCTCTCTCTTCCCACACCTTGGCCCTCCAACTAGGTCACACTTTAATCCACTCCTGCTGGGGTAACAGAGAGTCCAACCAAGCTATGGACAATGACTTTACAACAGGTCTGCCATCTGTCTCTGGGCTCTGTGATCCTTACACCCTTTAACACAGGAGGTTTCAACCCACCTTCTTCGCTGGCTGATAGGAGTACCCAGCCACGACTTCTCCTCTGGATTCCAGCCCAGGGACTCTGCGGCTGGCAGCCAAGGTTTACTCTCTCAGACTCCATGCTGCCTCCCTGGAGGGCTTCCTGCCTCTTCTAACCCCCCCAGTGTGACTGCAGCTGCAGCTGCAGCTCCAGCTCTAGATCTAGATCTAGATCTAGATCTTCCTCTTCCCCTTCTCCCTCTCCACCTCTTTACTACAGACTTCCTGGTTTTATAATCACTCTCCCAGCCCCTCCCCAGCTGGGCTTCATCATCAAGGAAGCCTGGCTTTCTCTCTCACAGGTGCTGGCAGGCATGTTAATTGGCCTCTCAGGTCCACATTAACCCCCATCAAGGCCTGTGTGGAGTAAACACCCCATCACATACCAGGAAGCATGACCACCCACCCCATCCTCAGAGTAATCCACTGGCTTCCTATTCAATGTGGGATACAAATCAAAATTGCCATCCTGGTTTATAAAACCCACTAGGACTTGCTTCAGCCAACCTCACAGACCTACAGTCGTCTCTCTCTACTCCTTTCCTAGCTGCTGCTTATCTAGCAAGAACTTCCACTCTGTCCCTCCATATAATCTAGCTAATGTTGGTGTATGGGCCTTCTCTGGCAGGCCTCCCTTTGTTCCTAGACACTTTTTACTCCCTTTGTTCCAAGGCCAGAAGGGATCATTATGATCATCTAGTCTGACCTCCTGTATTACACAGGCCACAGAACTTCCCCAAAGTAATTCTTAGAGCAGATATTTTTAGAAAAACATCCAATCTTGATTTAAAAATTGTCAGTGATGGAGAATCTACCACAAGCCCTGGTAAATTGTTCCAATGGTTAATTACTTTCACCATTAAAAATGTATGCCTAATTTCCAATCTGAATTTGTCTAGCTTCATCTTCCAGCCATTGGACTGTGTTATACCCTTCTTTTCTAGATTGAAGAGCCCATTATTAAATATTTTCCTTATATAGTATGTATAGACTGTAATTAAGTCACCCGTAACCTTCTCTTTGATAAGCTAAAAAGACTGAGCTCCTTGAGTTTATCACTATAAGGCATGCTTTCTAACCCTTTAATCATTTGCATGGCTCTTCACTGAACCCTATCCAGTTTAGCAATATCCTTCTTGAATTGTGGACACCAGAACTGTACATAGTACTCCAGCAGTAGTTGCACCAGTGCCAAATACAGAGGTAACCTCTCTACTTCTATTCGAGATTCCCCTGTTTATGAAGAGAACAATCTTCAATTATGCAAAAGGTTATTATAAAGAGGAAGGTGATAAATTGTTCTCCCTATCCACTGAGGACAGGACAAGAATGGGCTTAAACTGCAGCAAGGGAGATTTAGGTTAGACATTAGGAATAAATTCCTAACTGTCAGGGTGGTTAAGCTCTGGAACACATTACCTTGGGAGACTGGAATCTCCATCGTTGGAGGTTTTTTAAGGATAGTTAGACCAGGGGTGGGCAAACTACGGCCCGCGGGCCGCATCCGGCCCCTCGGACCTTTTAATCCGGCCCCTCGGGAGTGGGGTCGGAGGATTGCCCCGCTCCGGCGCTCCTGCCGGGGATTGGGGTCGGGGGCTTGCCCCGCTCTGCCTGCCCGATGCTCCTACGTGTTCAGGTGGGACCTGTGTGAGGGCACGCATGTTACTGTGGCTGCACAACCCAAATGTGCCATCAGAGCCTGGAACGTGCAAGCCCACGTGCCTGCTACTTGTTGGCTTAGGTGACTCTGCTGTTTTAGTAGTATTAATTTTCCATTGTTGAGGATAAAACAAAGAGTAGTTGGCCAGGGAGTGCCAGCTGCACTGTTCACATTAGTCAAAGAGGGCGCGGAAAGGCGGTAAGTTTGGTTTAATTATTGTAATACTTTATGATGGTATATTTATAATAGTAAGTAAGGTTTAATGTTTATTTCCACTAAAATGTATCTTTATTAAATAAAGTTTATTTGAATATCTCTGAATTGTTAATTTCATGAGCATTCATGGCCCGCCATACAATTTCCATACCCAGATGTGGTCCTCAGGCTAAATGGGTTGGACAAACATCTGTCAGGGATGGTCTAGGTAATACTTAGTCCTGCCTCAGTGCAGAGGGCTAGATTAGATGATCTGTTGAGGGCCCTTCTAGTCCTACATTTCTATTATTCTATGTTGTCTCATTTGAGGGCAACTGCACCTATATTTCCCCTCTGTGGTCTGGCAAGGGCATCCGCTCTCGGGTTTCCAGCTCCCCTGCTGTTGTCTCTCTTGGGTGGAGACTTGCATCTCTCTCCCTTCTATCCAGGTTATTTCCAGGCTGCACAGTTCCCTTCCTGGATATTTCCCAGCAAAGACAGTCTGCCTACAGATCTGCTTGCTTTCTCATCAGAGACCACAAAGTGATTGCTACAGATAAGAGTTGCCACACAGTTTTCTAAACAACCCTACTTTATTCTTAAGGTAAAAAGCATTAGAGAGAAAAAATATTAAAAACAATAAAAGAACCTACAAGCATGTTAATAAGCTGCCAGAGTTCATCCCAATTTTAACATGGGCTCTGGCAGGATAAGTCCTTCAACCCCACACTCTGGGGGACTCATAGTGGTTAGAAGTCCATCACAGCTTCAGCTCAGAAGCAGCACACTCATGACAAGATTAGTCCACTCTTTTATACAGCTCAGGGGTCTTTGAGCTGGAGTTTCCAGAAGCAGGTAATTAATATACAAAGTGTCTGTTCCAAGGGCATATCTTCAAAAGGTTGGTTCCAGAGGGGGAGAATTTGCATTCGCCTCACCTCGAGGCCGTATTTCCTAAGGAAATCCACTTCACATGTATTGTTCCAAAAAGACCTTTAAACGTCCTCATGCCTTCCAGAGATTGCATTAATCTTGTCTTCCTGGTAAAGCAGTTCGATATGATCTCACAATAGCACATAAGCATTTGCATTTCCAATACAAGGCACCCCACAGGTATTAACCCTAGTTCGATAAGGTTTAACTTACTTCAGTAAAATTAATGTAGGATATTACCGGATATTGTCAATCTGTCACATACATATCTAAGTATTGCATTAACCCTTTTGGTAACAGTGTCACACTGGGAGCTCATGTTCAGCTGATTATCCATCACTACCCCCCAATCTTTTTCAGAGTCACTGAGCCCCAGGATAGAGCCCCCCATCCTGTAAGTATGGCCTACATTCTCTCTCTCTCTCTCTCTCTCTTTATTTATGTATTTACATTTAGCCATATTAAAACACATATTGTTTGCTTGGACCCAGTTTACCAAGCAATCCAGATCACTTTACACCAGTGACCTGCCCTCTTCATTATTTACCACTCCCCCAATTTTTTGTGCCATCTACAAACTTTACCAGTGATGATTTTATGTTTTCTTCCAGGTCATTGATAAAAATGTTAAATAGCACAGGGCCAAGAACTGATCTCTGCAGGATCGCACTAGAAAACACTTGTTTGATGATGATTCCCTGTTTATAATTACGTTTTGAGCCCTATCAGTTAGCCAGCTTTTAATCCATTTAATGTGTGCCATGTTATATCTTTCTAGTTTTTAATCAACCTGTCATGCAGTACCAAGTCAAATGCCTTAAAGAAGTCTATTACAAGAACACGATTACCAATATCAATCAAACTTGTAATCTCATAAAAAATCAAGTTAGTTTGACAGGATCTATTTCCCATAAATCCGTGTTGATGGACATTGAAGTCATGGGATTGGAACCTGGGTCTCTTCTACCAGTGCCCTAACCCCTGGGCTATAGTGTCAATCTCTCACACACTTTCTGTCCCAATGCATATGTAAGTATTGATACACATTGGCACAGCTTCAGCAACAGATAGTGAGAGATACCTCCCCACCCCAGAATGCCCCATAGCTCAGTGGTTAGGGCACTGTCATGGGAAGACCAGAGTTTAAATCCCTTCTCCACATCAGGCAGAGAGAGTTCATGGCTGAGAATCCCAAGCAAAGATAGATGTCTACTCCAGCCCAGACTTAGGTGCTCAAATCCCTTTGAGGGTCAGGTCTTAGGGACACAAGTGTAATTGACAGCCATGGTTATGGTGGGAAAAGTGAATATTTAAAAAAAAATCACCCTGTATTACTGCCTATGGGCTTGCTCTAGCTAGGTGCTAAGGGGCCTCAGCTCCCAAGGAGATTGGGGGAGTTGAGAGCACTCAGGGCTAGATCCACAAAGGGACATGGGTGTTGCTGTGCTGCAGTGCCTAACTTTCACGCATCTTGCAACCCACTGGAATCCACAGCCCCACGTGAGCTGTCTAGTCTCCCTATACAATGCATGGGGAGAAACAAACAAGTAAGTATGGGATCCACAAAAGCCAGCACTCTGAGTGGGGAGCTGCCTAAGCTAGCCAATAGGAAATTATGAGGAAAGGAGTATGGCCTAAGATCTGGTGCAGAGAAGGGGCCTGGAGCCAGAGCCCTGGGCAGGTTCTGCCCCCTTCATCACCAATCTTCTCCCCTGTGAACCTGCTTATATACCCATCTCTTCTCCTGCTCTTCCATCTCCCATCCTGGCCACACTCACCTCTTCCCTATTCTCCACTGCACCTGTCTTTGCCACCACCCTCAAATTTCCCCTTCCTCTGTGCCCAACTCTCCCCTCAACTCCCATATCCTGTACCTATTCCCTTATTCCCACTAGCCTTCCCTACTCATTGCCCTCCCCCTCCAATTTCCCCAACCTCTATGTCCCTCTTTCAAACTCATATCCTCATGAACCTGCCTCTTCCCTGTTCTCTCTGTGCCAATCTTTTCTCCTCCCTCATCCAGGCTGGGCTAAACTCACCATGGAGGGTCCTGGATGAGATAGCACTCACATAGTGGAGATGCCTGAGAGGGCCCATCACAGAATTTCTTAGGGGCTTTGGGCAAGGAGGTCCCTGACCTTTGCACCCTGACTAGACAGTATCATAAGTGGCATTCTTGCTGATGCATCACATCCATGGGGTTCTCTCCCATCAGCAGTGTGAATCCACTTCCATGAGGTGGCTTCTCATGCGAAGGCTGCACTTGTTCTCCATAGTGGAGCCTTGGGACTGACAAGTACAAATGCAGGCTAGTCCTAAGTAGGACCAAGCCACCTTCCTTAGCACATACGAATGGCCATACTGGGTCAGACCAAAGGTCCATCTAGCCCAGTCTCCTGTCTTCCGACAGTTACCAATGTCAGGTGCCTCAGAGGGAATGAACAGAACAGGTAATCATCAAGTGCTCCATCCCCACTCGCCGATTCCCAGCTTCTGGCAAACACAGGCTAGGGACACCATCCTTGCCCAGCCTGACTAATAGCCATTGATGGACCGATCCTCCATGAATTTATCTAGTTCTTTTTTGAACCCTGTTATAGTCTTGGCCTTCATAGCACCCTCTGGCAAGGAGTTCCACAGGCATTCCTTCACACTTATGGTGGTCAACTTGGAGTGAGCCTGCAGCAGCTCGTTTTTGGGATAGTAACATCCATGTAACATACTTTACCCTACATTGCTGTGTGAATGCTCAACCTTAACTCCATTTTAATAGAGTTCTTGTTTGGGAAGTTAATCTGGGTCCACAAACACTAAAATGCCTATGTGACGGGTTGGATCACAGAAACCCCCTTGGGGCTGCCAACTGATGTGCCAAGACTACTTCTGCTCCGCTTTCCTGCCCTGGCAGCTTAGGACTCTAGCACCCCATCTTGTTGAGCCAGGTCTGCTTCAACACAGACCCAGGGTCTGAACCACGTGCCCCAAAGCTGCAAACTTAACTAAAAGCAGCTTACAGAAGCATTCCTGTCTTTAACACTCAGATGCCCAACTCCCAATGGGGTCTAACCCCAAATAAATCTGTTTTACCCTGTATAAAGGTAAACTCATAAATTGTTCGCCCTCTATAACACTGATAGAGAGATATGCACAGCTGTTTGTCCCCCCCCCCAGTGATTAATATATACTCTGGGTTAATTAATAAGTAAAAAGTGATTTTATTAAATACAAAAAGGAGGATTTAAGTGGTTCCAAGTAGTAGCAGACAGAACAAAGTGAATTACCAAGCAAAATAAAACAGAACACGAAAGTCTATGTCTAAGAAAACTGAATACAGATAAAACCTCACCAGTTCTAGTAAGCTTCCTTTTACAGACTAGTCTCCTTCTAGTCTGGGTCCAGCAATCACTCACACCCCCTGTAGTTACTGTCCTTTGTTCCAGTTTCTTTCAGGTATCCTTGGGGGTGGAGAGGCTCTCTCTTTAGCCAGCTGAAGACAAAATGGAGGGGTCTCCCAGGGGTTTAAGTAGACTTTCTCTTGTGGGTGGAGACTCCCTCCTCTCTCCTATGCAAAGTCCAGCTCCAAGATGGAGTTTTTGAGTCACATGGGCAAGCCACATGTCCATGCATGACTGAGTTTCTTACCAGCCAAGCCACATTCCTGGGAAAGCTCCAATGTGGATTGGCGTCTTCAAGTTCATTGTTGGCTTAAGTGGTTCTTGATTGGGCACTAAATTTGCACATTCCTTTCTCACTCAGAAATCAAGGAAGTATACAGCCAATATTCCTAACTTCAAGTACAAAAATGATACATGCATACAAATAGGAGGAATGTATTCAGTAGATCATAACCTTTACATAGATTTGTTACATGGCATATGTAGCATAAAACATATTCCAGTTATATCATATATACATTCATAAGCATATTCCCATGAAGCCTTATGGGGTACACCATCACAGCCTAATCATGCTGGAGAAGTTTGAAGTGTCTGGAACAGATTATTAGGGGCAAAAACCCCAAGTTTGAAAGTGGGTGCTACATTTCTTACCAGATCCATTTTTAATTAATTTTAACTACTACACTACGGAACAGGTTTACTTGTAAATACTCTGAAAATTCATTATGTGTTTAACGAGTAAGTGCTGTAATTCTGGGGAGGACATACTCTATTTTTCATATATAACAAAGAGGTTGAATCCCTGCTTTAAATTAAAAAAATTTACATTTACTATGGAGTTTCTACCAATACTTCCATAATTATTATTGTCATTATAAAGGTATAACCAACATTAAGCAGAGAGTTACATTAGCATAGTCATTTCCTTACTAGTAACATGCTACCTATCCTTACACTGTCAATACTCAATGGTCATTTTGCCTGGTGTTATGTGATCACATGATCAAAGACCCTCCTGTAACACAGGCCCACAAGGGAACATAACTGGACACATTTTGCACAGTCCCAGAAGCATGAATGTTTGAAAGACAAGAAGTCCTCTTGTGACAGTCTGACAATTTCCTGCAATAGCCTGAATAAACTTTACTGAATTAAGTTAAGCCTTATTGAATTAGGCTTAATACCTTTGGGGTACTTGGTATTCAAAATGAAATTGTTTACATGTGATAGTGACATTGTATGTACTTTCTCTAGTAGGGAGGGGGATGCTAATGTGCTTCCTCCATCATCAGCCCTTTGAAGCTACCCCCTGGAGAGGGGCGCATATATCAGTTCAAACTGGATTCTCCAGGGACCGACAGGCAAAGAAAGGATTTTTGGATAAATAGTCTGGTTTTAAACTGGCTCATGGCCTTCTTCCTGATCCAGCAAATGGACAGTGACCCTCATCCACAGAGGGCCCCAATCCTTAGGGTAGGATTGGAAGAACTGGGCCGCCTGAGGCCTCAGAAGACTGGATGCTTCTTGTGAGCTGTAGTTGTAATGAACTTGTAATCACAAGGAATCCCCTGGGGTGGGGAGTAGAAGGACTGCTCCTCCCAGAATCCATAGTAGGGTGGACACTGGTAAGCTTATTAGCATGTGTGTAGGTTCTTTTCTTGTTTGGAATATGTGTACTCTGTAATGCTTCTACCTTGAGAATAAAATAGGCGTGCATAGGAAGTGCTGTGTGGTACCTTATAACTGTAGCACATACACCTGTTAACCCACTCTGAAGAGAAAGCCACCAGATGTGCTTAGGCAACCTGTGCTGGGGATAACACTGAAGGCAGGGAATGATGCAGCCTGGGCTTGTCCTGGTTAGAAGAGATTGATGCACAGGTCTCCACCCAGAAAGGCAATGGCTACGGAGATAGAAGCTTGAGAGTGGGTGCCCTTTTTGGACCACTGAGGGGAAATACTGAGGTGCAGTTGCCCTGATCTATGACATCTCTCACCAAGAATAAATTCTGAGACGTGCTTAAAAATAAAGGGTCAGATTCTCAGCTGTGAGCAAGGAGGAAAGGTGGCTCTGGTCACGTGAGCCTGCTGGGGGCAGAAGCTGCCCCTGGTAGAACTTACGGTAGTCCCTACACTGCTCTAAGTTACTCCAGCTGCAATGGTACCATCCAGACCTCTCCATTAGCTGAGGATCAAATGGAATGCTGTGCATTCTGCCCTGCCCCCGCCCCCCTGAGGCCTGCAACACCCCCTCCCAGCTCTCCCCAGCACTCACCCCCTGGGCAGAGGGGTTAAGGAGCCAACACAGATGAGATTATTCTGCAAAAGGAGGAATCCCTACTTGCCCCTTTAGGGCAGCTCTCTGGCTCCTTTGCATGCTAAGGCAGCCCAGAGTGGCTGGAACCCACGGACCTGGCCCAGAGATTTTAAAATGAAAACATTTTACATTCCTGAGCTTCTTGGGGATTGCGGCCATTTGCCGAACATGCCCCAAGTCTCTGTGCTTTAAACCAGGGGTTCTCAACCTTTTTCTTGCTGAGGCCCCCCTCAACATGCTAAAAAAATCCAGGGCCCAGCGGGTGTGTGTGGCGTTACTCGGGGCTCCAGACCGGGGGGGACCCTTGGGCATAGGCATAGTTTTACTTCTATTTTGGGGGAGCAAGAGCTGGCGGGGCTCAAGCCAGTTCCTCACAGCGGGGTCCAAGGACGGAGTGCCACCTCCACCCCCTGACTAGTTCAGGAGGCAACCCAGCCTGTCTGGGCTGTGGGGGACGCAACCAAAAAATATAACTCAAAGGGGGAACTCAGTTCAGAAAGTTAGAAAACCGCTCAGGGTGCAGGGAGGGGGTAGCTAGGGGCTGTGTGAAGTGAGGGGGTAGCTAGGAGCTGTGTGCAAGCAGGGGAGTAGCTCTGGGGGTAGCTAGGGGCTGTGTAGGGGGGGCTCCCAGTGCGGCTCCCAGCTTCAGCAAGAGAGGGCGCTGGGACTCCTGGCTTCAGCCCCCCCTCTGCTCCAGGCTTCGGAGGGGAGGTTTGCCGACCTCAGCCCCGCGCCGCTCCCAGTTTCAGCGCTGGGGCTCGGGGCACTGGGTTTCAGCCACAGGGCTCTGTGGACCCCCTGAAAGGGCTTGTGGACCCCCGGACCCCCAGTTGAGAACTGCTGCTCTAAACTACAAATTGGCAGCCAGGCGACCTGCAGCCCAAGTAACAGGCCAGGTGATGGGATTAAACTGTGAAATGCTGCATCTTCTTTGTTTGTAACATTTATTACTCATTTGGAACCATAAATAAAACGTTTGGTTACTGCGATATCAACAAACAGTGACATTTTAACAATGCTGGCAGAGCAGGAAAGAAAGTGTTTTCATGTTAATGAGTTATGGGAGGCCAGTGTGCTTCCTGTCCGTCTTCCCTCCTTTGGGTCTATTGCTGAACTACTTCTGAACAAAACAGAGAACTTTGAGAATTGCTTCCCAGGAGGATCTCTGAAGCAGTGAAACAGTGGAGCAATAATCCTGGGGTGTTTCTGCAGAACACATGAATGCTGATTGAAGGCAAGAGANGGAGGATCTCTGAAGCAGTGAAACAGTGGAGCAATAATCCTGGGGTGTTTCTGCAGAACACGTGAATGCTGATCGAAGGCAAGAGATACTAGGGTGACCAGACATCCCGATTTTATCGGGACCGTCCCGATATTTCGGTGTCTGTCCCGCGTCCCGACTGATCTTTGGTCGGGACGCATTTTGTCCCGATATCCGCCGGCAGCACTGTGTTGTTGTTGTTGTTTTTTCTCAGCCGGGGCAGGACTCGCTCGGCTGTTTGTTTGTTTTTGCTCAGCCCCATCTCCCCACAATGTGTCCCGATATTTTCTTCCCATCATCTGGTCACCCTAAGAGATACAGACCCATAGAAGCATCCTGAACAAGTGTGATGAGCAATGGGATAGGCAAAAGGCACAATGATTTCCCACAATTCAACATTCTGGAAACAGAAAGTCAGTGAGATGGGCTCCATTGTTCGAGCATATTTGGTACACTGGTGCCTGTCTCCAAGGGACCTGGGCCTCTGACATTCATAGAACAGTTAATTTAGAATAAAAATACATCAAGACCTCTTCTCACTGCCAGCCCCTTCCCAATATTACTGAAGAACACCACAGTTAGGGTGAGTGATTTGTCGCAGTAAAACAGTCTGATTGGGAGGGGGTGTAAATCAGAAATCACCGATTTATAATAAAAATGGCAAACGCCAGTATTTTAATCCAAATCCCCTTGAGAGTTTTATACCATTTGACAATATTGAACAGATAGTTCCAAGCCATTTAAAGGTGTAATCAGAGTCCCTGCATTAAAGCCTGCAACAACAGCACTGCTGTGGGTGGGTGCTTCCCCTGCATTTTCTTCAGCGCAGCTTTCCTGCCTGAGCAAAGCCAGCCAGAGCCATACAGCTGAGCAGATGCCTCTTTAAACCAGCTGTGTCCACTCAGATACTTCCCCACAGCCCGTTCCCACCCATACATCCAATAAACCACAGAAACAAGAGCCTGACTCTTCAGGATCATGGGACAAACCATCAAGCCCAAAGATGAGATTTCCTGCCTCTCTCAGCCTCCCATGCAGCTAAAGGCTTAACTGGGCTACTCTCAAGATTCCCCAAAGTTACCATCACATCTACCCACCCACATGCAAAAATCCAAGAATGACAAAAAGTTGTGGATAGTTTTAAAAACTAGCCAGGGGACTCTTCTCAGAAAGAACAAATCTCAAATGATACTGACATGCATGGGGGATTCTTCTACCCTGCCACCCTTTGAAAGAGTTAGCAGACACTGTCAGTGACCGAGAAACAAAATCCTAAAAACATGTCCCCCCCACTCATCTGTGTTATTCCAGTCACTATCAATTGTAATTAAAAACCCTCACAGTCAAAACCGTGGCTTCCTTGCCGGCCTTGCTTATCTGTAAAAATCAATCCTGATCTGCTTTATCTAAGCGACCTGGAGCAACATCCAGTAATCACCCATCTACCTTGGTTGTCCTTAAAATCTGTCTGATGTCATTTCTCTCTGTGAACTCAGTCTGATATACTTTTCTACTCTCTTCTGCAATGAGACTTGTTCTAGAATCTAAGGGTACCTCTTACACTCTTCCCCATCCTGATTGCTGTGTTCTTCTCTATATCTCATCACTAATCAGGGGGACATGGATCAGCATTCATGTTGCACTCCCCGTCGGTACCTGGGCCAGGCCAGGGAAGCTAATGATCCAACCAGCAGACCAAATTCAGTGATGAATCCTGGTCACATACCACCTGAGGCACGTTGCGCATATGCTAAGAAGATCACTAACCAGCAGAAAGGGGCCAAACCCAACCCTCAGATCCAAACGCCCCTGGTCTCTGAGGACTAAGCAGGGTTTGGAATCCGAGGTTCACATTTGACCATCGTCTCTACTATGGACTGAACCAAAACTCCAGATCCAGAAGCACATGAATTTCAGAGGAGATTCTGAATCTGAACCAGGAACAGGATAGATTCATGCCTATCCCATACCTACACCTATTTCTACAGAAGTGGCTGATTATTAAGGGCTGAGTGTCCCACTCATAATATCCAAGCCATCAGCCACATTATATAGATTCTGAGCCCAGTCTGCACTCAGGGCAGGACTGGCACTGAGGAAAGATGGCTTTGTGCTCCAGGAAAACAGGTACCCATGTCTCTCACTGGCTATCATACAGTTTAAGGCCAGAAGGGACCGCCAGATCCTCTAGTCTGACCTACTGTCTATCCCAGGCCACTGACACAACTCAGCCACCTGCACACTAAACCCAACAACTAGAGCAAAGTGTTACAGCCCTCAGGAGACTAAGCTATAGTGTGTCTCAGGGAGAGAAGAGGAGGGACAGAGGTGCACCACTGCCTGAGGCCCCTGCAATGAGTAAGTGAGATACACCCAGATGATCTTGGCAAGTGACCCACATCCTGTGCTGCGAAAGAAAGCGAAAAACCCCCATGGTCACTGCCAAGCTGACCTGGCCATCAGTTAGACCCTGGAAAATTCAAATGTAAATCCTCTAAGGTAAAATATCTTACATTTTCTATATGCCCTAACCAGCCCACCAAATTTGTATGCCACTCATTTCCTGTCTCTTTCCCTTCCCTGCCCTGTTACTGACTTAGGAGTAGACTTTCAAAGGTTCCAGTAACCGCCCATTTATAAATGATGGAAGATTGAGTAAATGAAAACAAAGGAGGTTGGAGCTGTGGGGAATGTGCTGCCAATAGATCTACTTGAGGAGATGGTAAATTCTCATGTCCTTGTATGAAAGACTTAACCTGACAACTGTTTTCCACTGATCCCATATTGCTTAGTAGTCACCAGGAACTTCACTTCCCCTCTCAGCCATCTAAGGGCTTGTCTATCCAGGGACATGCAGAAAAGTTAATTCAAGATGTGAATTTAAAGTGGATTAGTTACAACCAATTAAACCGTGCGTGGACACTCTTATTCAGAATTAAAGTGGCTTTAATATAGTTTAATTGAATTAACTAAGCTAAAACAAAATTAAGGTCATTTTAATTCCTAGTAAGTGTCCACACAGTGTTTGTCTCTATGAACACTTACTTCACGTGGCAAGCTGGAGCGTAAATCTACCCCACACTAGCCTGCCACACATGAAAAGCTCTGTAGTGCACTTTGATTTACACTGCTCGGAAAGAGAAGTAGCTAGAACCATACTAAGGAACTTTGGGTGCATGGCAACATAGTCCACATGGACATTCAGTGTGCAGCAGGCTAGTGTGGGGTAGATCTACACCCCAGATTGCTGTGAACTATGTGTTCTTTTAGATGGGCCTTTAGTCTCTTCTGCCCAGCTCCTCAAAGATATTTAGGAACCTAACTCCCATTGAAATTGCCTGGATTGCATTGTTCTCGCTATAAAATGCACTTAGACAGGGCTTCTTGATGGTGGCTGAAACATTTTGTGCAGACGTATTGATTTTAATGACTTTTTTTTACAAGAAGTTTTGAGGCCCAGGATGGACTCTCTGGAGAGAAAGAGGCCCAAATACAAAACCGCATCTCTTTGATCCGAAAATGGACGTTTTGATTGATGCTTTTTGTGGAAACGTTAGAAAGGTTTTGTTTTCATTCCAGTGCAGAACAAAAACACATTTTGAAACTCCAAAGTTGTTGCAAAACAGAATTGTCGTTCTCTGTCCAGCTCTGCTCCTTAGCCTCTGTTGGAGTCAGATGGCAGTCTCAGGTGGGGGCTGGTCCTTATTGGACAGAATGCTGAGGATGATGTATGGGTGTCCACCAGGACCTCCGGGTGCCTCCCTCATATCTGGTCTCCTCTTGGTTCTTGTGGTGAGGCTCAGCTCAACACTTGCTTTATATCTGGTCACCAGGCACTAGCTCTGGCTTGTTCTACTGGTGGTTTCCAGATCCTTTCTTCTTAGTCTTCCCACATCAAAATCCATTCTGGCTTGCTGAACTGTAAACAAAAAAGTTTAACACATTTGCACTTATCAGAATGACCCCTCTCACATGTGCGCCAACATTCTACTCTCCCTGGGGGTGCTCAACCCTGGCTGTGCCCCAGGCCCCACCCCCACGCCACCCCTTCCCCCAAGGCCCCACCTCTTCCCACCCCCATTCTGCCCCCTTCCTCCAAGCATGCCCCACCCTCACTCTTCCTCCTCCTCTCCCCAGCATCTCCTGCACGCCACTAAACAGCTGATCTTCAGTGGGTGGGAGGTGCTGGGAGGGGAGGCGCTGATTGGCGGGGCTGCCAGCGGTCAGCAGGGCTGGCGGGGGGGGGAGCGGGAGAGGCTGATCAGTGGGGCTGCTGGTAGGTGTTGAGAACCCAGGTGTAGTACTGGCTCCAATCTCATGGTCACTGGGAGGCCAAGCACCACACAGGAAAGAACACCATAACTGCAGGTAAGGTCCAAAGTGAGAAATGGATCAAGAAGCTACAAGATTGATCAGGAGTCAGTTTTAACATGAAATAAAGTGGAAACCAGGTTTGGGATCTCATTTTACAACCCAGCTGTCACTTAGTAGTACATATTCATATGGCCGGTCTTGTTCAGACTGGTACATGCACACCCGCTGTGGAATAACCAGAACATTATTACATGTTTAAAAAAGGTTTCAAGCCTGTTATGACTTTCTCATCACTGGGTCTGCATTGTCCGACGTTAATTTTTCTCCCTGTATCTGTCAAGCTCCCTTAAGATGTTCACTTAAAAGAAATGCGCTAACTCTGCTCAAGCTAGTGCATTAAAAATAGCAGTGTGGCACGGCAGCACAGGCTGGCCAGAGTACAATGCTGCTTGACCCGCATGGGTACGTAGGCGGACGGCTGGCCCATGCTGCTGCCTGTGCCGCCGTGGCCACACTGCTATTTTTAGTGCACTAGCTCCAGCAGAACTAGCACCTTCCCAGCTGATGTGCAGACACACTCTAAGAGGTTCACCAACTTCTCTTATTGAGTACCCCCTTCCAGAGCTACCAACTGCCCAAGCACCCCTCCCCTTCTCATCACTGCTACTCCGTGTTCTTCTTAACGCTACCTGTCTTCAGCCATCTGTCCATATTTCACGGTTACGTACAGATATAGTATAGTGCCACATAGACAACCAAAAAACCCCAAAACCTTGACTAAGTTCTGAGCTCACTTAGACTGGACAGTTGCTGGGCAACTGAGCCCGCACTGTACAATGATTGGAGGTGAGGGCTCTGTATGTCAGTGTCTCTGTGTTCTCACCACATTTTAAAAATGTCACGGCTTCTCTGGGTATCTTTCCTCATTTTCTTTTAAATCAGCTTCTCTCTACAGAAAATACGTCTTCCAGAGATTTCCCCCTCACCCACCCTCTTCCTCTACCTCTCAATGCATATAGCCTGAAAATCTCGGCTCCACCCCCACTCTGTGAAAGGCACTGGAACTAGGATACAGCTGCTTTGTGCTGCTCCAAGTTGCAGAGGGTACCTAATAGTAACTATATGGCACTTCATGAGTGTGCACGTATTGACTAATTAATCGTCACAGCCCTACCTGTCTGAGGTAGGTAAATATTGTTTTACTCATGTCCCAAATGGATAAACTGAGGTACTGAGATGTTAAGCAACTTGTTCAAGGTCCCTACGTGGGCAGGTATTGGTACCACACAGCGAGCTGCAGGTTACTTCCAGCGGTGAAACTCCACCCTGCATATCACAGACATGGGGAACAACCCTTTAGAGAGGCAGCTCCAGTCTAGGGCCCCTAATGTAAATGATACAGATGGGGAACAAACAGTGAGATGATAGAGGATGGGAGCCATTGGCAGCTCTGTTACTGGAGAAGTCTGGCTGTGGTGTATGAGCCTCTTGGATGTCTATAGGCCACGTGGGCTGAAGGCTATCACTGGTGTCTTGTGATAGACTAATAATGGCTGGAGTTTTTTCCTTGGGATAGGGGATAGCTAGATCATTTATTAACTACACACTAGGGGCAGATCACTTCCTCTTCGGAGAGCACAGTGAATTGCCTTGTTTGGGATGAGGCAGGGGGTAAGGGTGAGGCTATCTCACCATTACCACCAGGGCATTTCAGCCCCCATCACTGCTCTCCGCATTGCACACAGAGGACAATTAAATTAGACGGCTGTTTCCCCTTCATTCTGATTCAATTAAAAGAGGAATTAATGAGGGCAGCGGAAGAGGCTTTTTTCCAGGCCAGCATGAAAGCCGAAGCCAGAGCAACTGGCTCTACGAGAATTCTTGAAAAAATTAGATCCTTGCCAGAATGCCTCCGTGAGAGAGGAAAAGAAACCGAGGAGAGAATTACTGCTAGAAATGAAACACACGTGCACACACAGGCCTGTTACCAGGAGGGAGTTTGGCACTGATGTGGCTGTACTGGTTCAAAGCCCCAGTGTAGATGCCCTGCACCAATGTAAAATGGTGCCACTTGCCTTTAATAGGACTACTCATGGCGTAATACGTTACTCCACATGAGTAAAGGTACCAGAATCTGGCCCATAATCCTTGTGCAGCTTTACACAGAATTTCTGACTAGACAAATAGCATCCTGAAGGTTGTAGTCCATCAGTTGTTATTAAGGACTCATTCCTGCCAGGTGCTGCCTGCACTCACTTCCTCTCCAGAGTGCCTTAGCTCCTCACAAGATCAGGTCCTATGAATCCAAGAGACAACCAGTTACTCAACTACCCTTTAGATGACTCCATAAATAAACCACAGGTGCCCTGGCCACACCATCAGAACTCTGGCATGGAAAGAGCAAAAGTTAGTGGGATGACACGTTGTCACACTTCCTTGGAAATGGAGGTATGTATGTATGAACCAAACTGTAAACCATGCTCTGTGGGGCACATTTTCAATACCCTGCTTGAAAAGGTAACTAAGGTAGCTAACGCCTGTCTGAAACCAGAATTAAGAAGCTTTGGGTTCCTTGTTTGGGAAGCACAACCTGAACTCTGCTTTCGTGGGTATCTTGCACTGGTGTGGCGGCTTCTTTTTTAGTCTAATCCTCTTGAAAGTTCATACGCACTCAGACCACTGAGATGTTCCTGAATGTTGAGCTTCATGTTTACTAATTTCTGTGGGTGGGACAGTCGCTCCAGATGGCAAATCACATAACATACGAGTGACTTTGTTATTTCCCTACAGAAATGGGGAACAGCGAGCCAGGGCAACAGTGATGTTTTTCAGGAACTTCCAGCCCACGAATTTCTCAGCAAAGCCGAGCCTGTGCGCAGATGTTAGCACAGCCAGGCAGTCTAGACCTTCAATAGAGCAATGAGGCCGGAGACCTGGCAAAGCTAGCACAGAGCAAATGAAACAGGTGAAAAGCCTAACACGCAGGAAATATTTCTAGAGCAGGAGGGTGAGAAAATTCTGAGACAGAAAATGGATCCAGGAACCATAGGAGCTGGATCAACGACTAGTAAAGCCATGAAATCGTGAGAAATGCCAGACCTGTAGTCTGTAAAGAAAAGGGAGAAAATTGCATTTAACTCCTGCTGGAGTTACATACCTGCACTGCACTCAGGTGCTGACTGTTATAAAGGCAGTTCTAATCTAATACAATTATTCAGTACACAGGAGTATGTTTCTGAGAAGCACAAAGAGAGGGGAGTGGTAATTTCAGGAATAAAATTACAAAAGGAGGCAAATTAAGAGGGAGTTGAGAGTTATTTGAAGTCAAAATGAGTAAAAAAATCTTAAATTGTATAGAGAATGTGAATGTAGGACTCTGCTGGGTACAATCTAGTGACTGCAAAAGGTTCACTGATTGTTTGCGTTGAGGATCAGTGAAAAGAGAATTTTGGAGCAAAGGCTAATGGCTTTGATCTATATCCACAAAGGTCCTTAGGTGCCTAAATCCCAGATTTAGGCACCTAAGTCCCAGTTTTGGCTCTACTGCAATCCACAAAGTCCCTGCTGAACCCTCTATGTACCTAAACTGAGTCAGCGCCCAAGTTTTCAAAGTAGAAGTTCCCTTGGTGCCTAAGATTCAGGCTCTGGACACAAGCACAGCTGCCTCCCTCTGGGTGCCGGCCGTCTATCTCCTGCCTTAGCCCCAGAGTGATTCCCGAACCAAGAGAAGATAGGTGTTTAGCTGCCTAAATTGCCTGTGGGGTCTGATCCAGTAGGAGTGCTCAGAGGCCGCCTACCAGACTGGGTACCGTTCAAAATCAGCTGGAGGAGGTGGTGGTGCCACCGTCTCACTGTTGACCCAGTGGGCCAATGGCTATCTAAGAATTTATCCACAATGGAATGGTCAGTGGGCCACAGAGAATGAGAATGACTCTGTAGTCCAGTGGGTAGGGCACCCACATGGGAGAAACTTGAGGCCAGTCCCTCTGCTCCAATTGCTCTTTCATTATTCATTCACAGTGGAACAGCATCAAGTGGAGAGACTCAGGGAGCCTCATATCAGAATATCCCATAGCTTACTGGGCAGAGCTCTCTGAGAGGTGAGAGACCCCTGCACAATTCTCTCTCCCCCTCTGCCAGCATGGGGGGGGGGGGGGGCTTTGAACCCGGTTCTCCCATCATGTCCCAGGTGAGTGTTTTAAGCACTGTGCTAAAAGTTACAACGTGGGCAGCTCCTCCTCTGGCTGTTTTGTGTGGCAAGAGGAAGGTGCCTAACTTATTCCCTCAAGTGGCGTAGGCATGTAAGCTGCCTTACTGCAGGCAGTGGGTTCCTGTTCATGGATCACTAAGCACAGTTAGGTGCATCCCTATAGCCTGGACTTCAGCACCTAGCTCCGAGAGAGGGGTGGGG
The DNA here is from genome assembly GCA_003942145.1 of Platysternon megacephalum. Classification (NCBI taxonomy): domain Eukaryota; kingdom Metazoa; phylum Chordata; order Testudines; family Platysternidae; genus Platysternon; species Platysternon megacephalum. Next base: position 936,696 of record QXTE01000145.1, on the reverse strand, counting down.
CTTAGCACACCCCCCCCGAGATTACCATCGCCCATTGGCTAGCTTAGGCGCTCCTAAGCCTAGCATGCTGGTTTTTGTGGCTCACATTCTTAGGCGCTTGTCTCTCCCCATTCATTGTGCAGGCTGCCTAGGTGCCCAACTCAGGCTTTGTGGATCGCAGTGTTGTTCTTGTGTTTTTTTAGGAGCCTAAAAATTAGGTGCTGTGACACTCATCATTGCAATGCCTAAGTCCTTTGTGGACAGGGCCAGCTCCAGGCACCAGCCGAGCAAGCTCGTGCTTGGGGCGGCAGATTCTAAGGGGCGGCATTCCCTCCAATCCTAGGGTGGCACAGCTGCCCTTTTTTTCTTGGTTCGCCACTCCGGCCGCCCTGTAGAGGGCATCGGCACGGAGGAGGGGAGCGCCCTGCTGGGAGCGGCTGCGCACTCTGTCTGCCCCAGCCGGTGCCAGGTCTGCAGCAAGCCCGGCAGCCCGCGTCCTTCCCTCCCCACCAACCTTCAATTCACCTGCAGGCGGGAGCAGCGTGGAGCCCTCCCTGCAGGCGGCGCGGCGGGAAGGGCCAAGTGGCGAGTGGCCCGGCTGAAGGAAGCCCTGGCCACCCCCCTTCTCTCTCCCCGCTGCTAGCTGGGGCGCGCACTCCGCTGCCTGGGGCACGTCTACAGCGCAGGGAGTCCCGGTAGCCAGCGCGGCTGGGGGAGGCAGCCACAAGCTGCCAAGTAAGTGGCACTAAAAGTTTGCACCCTGGCTCCCTCTGCACGGTTTTGTTGTTGTTGTTGTTGCTTGGGGCGGCAAAAAAGCCAGAGCCGGCCCTGTTTGTGGATCCCACCCTTTGTGCTCAGGCTGCAGCACGCATGTTCTGTGGCACTCATGCTGTTCCAGAGAAACTAAGTACGTACTTACAGATTGCTGTGGAGTCCACAAGGAAACTGTAAAGACAGAAGTGGAGTTAATAACTGTTGGGTCACTTCCCAGAGTTAACTGGACAGGGTCAGATTCGGCCTTAAGACACACTGGCTTGTGCTGCCACAACCTAGGATGCAGGAGTCCAGAGGAAAGGTCATCTGTTAAGGGGTGATTTTGGCAGTGCAAGGCACCCACAAACTCTGCTCTGGTCAGGCCCCACCATTGCTCATCCAGCAACAAAAATGGGTTGTACTGGACAGGATGAGGGAATAACTGGCTGGGAAATCAGCTTCTGCTGTGTAGCCAGAATCACAAAAGTTCCCTCCCGCAGTCAAATTCCTCAAGGCGGGCAGGCACGGTTTGGATCCTCTGTGGGGCACAGCTGCTCTCAGACACACAGACGGGGGTATTGTGGTTTGCACCTCACAGCTCCAGCTGGGGTGAATCAAGCCCATAGAGTCTCAGCTGTTACAGTGTTTGCTTTGAGAGACCCCAAACCTGCAGCGTGGTTAATCGCAGTCAGTGCTCATGCTGTACACATCAGGGTGTAGGCCCCTGCCAGCAGATCGGACAATCAAAGGCTGGTGGTCACCTAGCCAGAGTCAGGAACTCATTACATTGAGCACACTGCCTGCTGTTTGGTGAGCCATGTGAATGAGTTAGGGGAGGTCCCACTCTAATTCTGGTACCTAGTTCTGAGAACCACCAACCCCATTTTTGCCAGTCACAGCAGAGGCCAGAGGAGCCCTGAGGTGGTCTCTTCCAGCTGGAGGAGAGGCACATTGTTGGGTGTTGTTTGTGAGAAGTGTGTCCTCCCCCATACTGCACCTGTTCTGGGGATGAGTAGAGGCACTTTACCTCCAAGTATCTCCAAACAAAACTGTTCAACAGCATGAAACTCATGATGAGAAAAATGTTTCTAAAAATTCTAAAGTGGCACCTTCCTCATCAGTCAAGCAGCCATCAGCACCCTCTAGAGCAGTGGTCCCCAACCTTTTCCGTGGGGTGGGCGCTGGATGACTAGCCGCCGAGGACCGTGGCTACCGGACAAGCAGCCGCCAAAATGCCGCCATGAAGCAGCGTCATCAAGAGGCATTGCCGCTGAAATGCCGCCAAAATTTGGCGGCATTTCGGTGGTAGCGCTTCTTGACGTTGCTGCTTCTCAGCAGCATTTCAGCGGCTGCTTTTCCGGCGGCCAGTAGGCAGGTGCACATGGTGCCCGCGGGCACCGCATTGGGGACCCCTGCTCTAGAGTACGGGGGATATAAGGGGCTAAGCAAAGCACACGGTCTTGGGCTGTTTTGAGAAGTGGAGGCATCAGAATTGGCTGAAGAGGGAGCTAATCTTAAGGAAATTCCACTCCATAAAGTCTGTCTGTGAAAGGGTGGCCTGCCCTTTAAGGGCCTAGAGGCCTGGACTAGGCAGACCTGTTCTATCAGCCTGCCTGTGCTGTAATTAGCTGTTTCCCAGCCTACAGGGGCTGGACTAATTGCAGGTCGGTGACAGCCTGCAGTTAGAGCAGGGGTGGGCAAACTTTTTCGCCCAAGGGCCACATCTAGGAATAGAAATTGTATGGCGGGCCATGAATGCTCACAAAATTGGGGTTAGGGTGCGGGAGGGGGTGAGGGCTCTGATTGGGGGGCGTGGGCTCCGGGGTGGGGCCAGAAATGAGGAGTTCAGGATGTGGGAGGGGGCGCTGGGCTGGGGTGGGGGAGTAGGGTGCGGGGTGTGTGTGTGAGGGCTCCAGCCAAGGGTGTGGGCTCTGGGGTGGGGCTGGGGATGAGGAGTTTGGGGTGTAGGAGGGTGCTCCCAGCTGGGATCAAGGAGTTCGGAGGGTGGGAGGGGGAGGGGGATCAGGGATGGGGCAGGGGCTTGGGGTGCAGGGAGTGGCTCAGGGGTGCAGGCTCTGGGCGGCGTTTACCTCAAGTGGCTCCCGGAAGCAGCGGCCATGTCCCCCCTCTGGCTCCTATGCGTGCTGCCCCATCCGCAGGCACCGCCCCTGCAGCTCCCATTGGCCGCAGTTCCCGGCCAATGGGAGCTGTGGGGGTGGCACTTGGGGCAGTGTGAAGAGCGGAGTTCCCTGGCTGCCCCTACGCGTAGGAGCTGGAGCAGGGCCATGCCGCAGCTTCCGGGAGCCACGTGGAGCGGCCCCCAACCCTGCTCCCCGGCTGGAGCGGGGCAAGCCCCAGACCCTGCTCCCCAGTGGGAGCTCGAGGGCTGGCTTAAAATGGCTGGCGGGCCGAATCCGGCCTGTGGGCCGTAGTTTGCCCAACCCTGAGTTAGAGGGAAGAACCACAGGGAGCACACTGAGTTTCTAGGGAGACCCTGAAGAAGGGTCTGGAAGGACTGTAGGGAGGCTGCCTGGGAGTCAGGGCACTCTCCCAGAGAGATTCAAAGGTAGTCCATTAGGGACTGGGAACTGAGCCTAAAGGGTGGGCAGAAGAGAAACCCAAGCAGAGGGGGATAATCTTTTGTTTGTTTGGGACTCATGTTACCCTGGAAGGGGTCTGGACTAAAATGTGACTTGGGTAGAAGGCTGAGCCACATAAATCCCTGGGAGAGACAGAAAACCCTGGTGAGGGGAACTTGCACTTGCAGCACCACGGCTGGCCAGCAGGGAGTGCTGCAGGGCAGGCATGCCCTAAGACAATGGCTCACACAGAAAAATGGAGATCTGCAAAAACACAAACCCAGGGATCAACTGATTCTACCATAAACTCATTCTACCAACAAACATTATATGGAATGCTTCATAATAATCACAGTGAGCATTTCTCTAGTGGCTTCCATTCAAGAGCCTGAAGGCCTGATCTAATGCCCTCTGAAATTGATGGAAGACTTTCCATTAACTTTTCTGGGCATTGGGCAAGGTCCATAGTGAACTAAACCTCACAATGTTGCTGTGAGATAGGTATTATTCTCCTATTGTCTCCATTTTATAGAAGGGGATACTAAGGCAGAGAAGGTAAGTGATATTACTTTTTCATAGATGTTCGTACAACACCATATGGCCTTGATCCTAATGTGGACACTGCTGTAACACAAATAATAACAATAGAAAAACCAGGGTAGAGAATCCAGGAGTCCTGACTTTCAGTCCTAAGCCTTACCTGGGTGATCATTCTGCATGTTTGCAATGGTCTACAGCAGGGTCGGCAACCTTTGGGAAGTGGTGTGCCAAGTCTTCATTAATTTAAGGTTTTGCGTACCAGTAAAAGGTTTCGCGTGCCAGATCGGCAGCGTGGGTGGCAGACAGAACCCCAGACCGGCAGCAGGCTGAGCCGCTCAGCCCGCTGCCAGTCTGGGGTTCCGGCTGCCGGCCCCTTGCCAGCCGAGGTCCCGGCCGCCGGCCCCACGTTCCGGCCGCCGGCCCCTGCCAGACAGAGTCCCATCCGCCGGCCCCGCTCAGCTCACTGCTGGCCCGTGTTCTGTCCATCCAGGCCAGCAGCAGGCTGAGTGGGGCCAGCGGCCGGGACCCCAGCTGGCAATGGGCAGGCGGCCGAGACCCCAGACCGGCAGCGGGCTGACCATCTCAGCCCGCTACTGGTCTGGGGTCCTGGCTGCCGGCCTGGGTTCCATCCATCCAGGCCAGCAGGCTGAGTGGGGCCGGCGGCCGGGACCTCGGCTGGCAAGGGGCCGGCAGCCGGGACCCCAGACTGGCAGCGGGCTGAGCGGCTCATCCTGCTGCTGGTCTGGGGTTCTGTAATCCAGGCTGGCAGCGGGCTGAGTGGGGCTGGCGGCCGGGACCCTGGCTTGCAGCAGCATGCCACTAAAAATCAGCCTGCGTGCCACCTTTGGCATGCATGCTGCAGGTTGCCAACCACTGGTCTACAGTGCAAACAGTTCTGAGTTGGGCTTTGGGTTGGATAAACACCCAAGAGTCCAAGTGCTTCTCTGAACTATGCAAACTCGTTAAGTCTGTAAATTTGGGCCGCTCACTTCAAGCTTCCTGTATTTCCAAATTTGGTTCTAGTCTGGGGGCAAGTTTTAGGAGAATGGGGCTTGTTTCATCCTCATCTTCATCATTTCATTCTCCATTGTATTATGGGTGCTCAGTTTCAAGTTTCTTTCTCAGAAAGTCACACTTGCACCACAAGACAAAGAGGATCACACTGTGGTCTGTGAGTGGCCAGTGGCATCTGTTCTGGTGGTTGAACAGAATAATATATATTGGGAACCAAACAGTGGTAGGGTTGGGAAGAGAGATGGGTCCTTGAGAGGATCTTTTGCTTACAAAGTGGTCCACAAAACCAAACCACTGCAAAGCCACAGCAAGAGGTAGTCATTCCCTCTTCTCCTAACAGCACAGACTCATTCACAGTCTACGCAGCAGCTGGTGTGTGCTGCACAGGTGCAGAACTCGACCGTGTTCATCCTAGGGCATGGAAATACTGAAGACGGAAGCACCTGGAACATGTGACTTTGAGAGAGCCTCAAATAAGAGGCATTTGATGAATGAAGGAATGATTATTTTTTAACTTCTATACCCATCTCTCTCAGTCCATTTTCCACATTGAGTTGCCCCTTGGCCAATCCTGGAACTTGATACCTCCTTGCAAGAAAAACCTTACTATTGCTATGCTAAGGGATGGGTAGCAGGTATTCTTGTAAGACAGATTTATTACCTGAGTAGTATCCTGTTGCTCTGTGTAATTATTTCCATTTCAGCATCTGTCAAAAAAGATTACATTAGGCCTCACATTTCTAGTCAGTCAGGACCACGTGTGGTATCAGATCCATCCCTGCAGGCCTCAGATGCCAGCCAGCCATGTGACTGTTAGCAAAGTGATGATGGCACTAAACAAAGACTGACACCACTATTAGGGGTGTGGAAAGGAGAGGTGAAAGCTGCTTAATTCGTGGTGTTGGATACCATATGCCTGACTACAGCACCATTTCTCCTCCACATCAAGGTGCCAGGTTGCAACCAAAGGGAATGGAACAGAATTGCTTTGGGCTATCATTCCTACCCCTCAACTAGCCAGACAGGGTCACTGTAAGTGGCAGAGTGTATTGTCCAGCCAAGAAAGAAGCTAGGTGCCCATAAGGAGTAGCCAAACCTGGGTTGCCTATGTTACAGGTCAGAGCTGTAACCACCCAGCCATAATACTCGCAAGACAGTATGGCCTGGCTCTCTCTCTCTCTTTCTTTCTCTCCAGGCTAACGTGGGGTGGGATGGAGAAAAATTCCATAAAAGCCTCAGAGATCTGGTAATGAGAGACTCATCAGCTACTGCTGACAGATGCTGACATCGGGACTTTGGCCAGAGATACTAGTCAGAGGCCCAGGCAGGTTTTGTTTAGGATTCCTTGACTAGAGTGAAGTGGGTGAGTTACAGGCTTCACACCAGTTGCTTTTATTAGCAGTTTCCCAGCAGTTCGGTAATAGGTGATCTTTCTGGGACAGCTTCTGTACAGTGTGGCCATCTTCCACCATCAGAGGGTCCTGTTGTCCACAACTGTGTACTCCAGGTCCTTATGACAAGGTGGCAGGGAGAGAGGTTGGGCTCCCAGATGGAGGTAACTCTCCACAGTGTTTCTCTCACTTTTGGGAGCTGCTGCTAAGGACTGTTCCATTTTATATTTTACCTTCTCTGTGAGCCTCACAAATCACGTGGACTGAAAACCACAAAGGTACTTAGGTGCCAAAGTCCTGTTTTTAGGCAGCACCATGATCCACAAAACTCCTGCTTGGCTGCTGTGGAACTCTGTAGGTGCCTGAACTCACTCGGCGCCTATGTTTTGGCAGCAGAAGTTCCCTGCACACTGATGCTTCTGCCTCTGGGCATGTGCACTACTGCCTCTCTCTCACCTAAGTCCCTGAGCAATCAATGACCCAGGGAAGATAGGCGTTTGGCTGCCTACGTGGTGTGTGAGGGCCCAATCCGGTAGGCGTGCTTAGAGGCTGCCTACCAGACCAGGCCCATTAGGCAAGTTCACACAAAACAGCGGGGGGAGGGGAAGGGGGGCAAATTTTCCTTAACCTTGTGGCTGAGGCACTGACCCAGCAGGCGATAGACCCTGGTTTGTGGATTATAGGATTGGTCCATTGATTTTCTGGGTGTCTAAAAGTCAGGCACCACAATGCTCAGTGTCACAGTACCTAAGTCCCTTTGTGGATCCACCCCTGGTCTGCAGATCTGAGTTGCAAGGAGGGAAAAGGAGCGAGAGTGAGTTTAATTTTAATTCACATTAACGGCAAGGCAGCACAGTCCGGGGTTAGAGCAGGAGGAGCCCGGGACAAGAGCATAGAATCAGGACTCAGTTGTCAGGTGTGTCAGTGACTTAGTGTGTGACCTTGGGCAAGTCATGTCATCTCACGGTGCCTGTTTTCATCTGTAAAATGGTGATCATAGCACTCACTTATTTCTCAGGATTGTTGAGACTTGATTAAGTCCCATGTTCCCCTGCCATGATATAGCTGATTTCTGCACTGAAGTGATGTTATCTGCCATTATTTTCCCTTCAATCACCTCTCCTGTTTTCTGACCTCTCTTACTCACACTCTAAAATGCTTCTGTTCATTGAGCTCCTTTCCTTCTGCCTTCACACCCCCCACGTCACCCTTTTCATCCCTTCCAAAATGCGGCTGCAAAAATCCTCTGCCTCACCCGCTTCTCTGCTCCCATCCAGCTCTTCTCATTTGCCTCCTTTCACGCGCTGCATCAAATTGAAACTCCTTGTCCTGGTCTTCAAAACTCTGCATGTCCTGGCTCCCCACTTCCTCCTCGCACCGGTCTCTTTCCACTACCAATAACAGCACAGTGTTTGTACATTGCACAATTAGATGGTAAGCTCTGTGAAGCAGGGGCCTTATAGTCATATCTGTTTGTAGAGCTCCCAGCGCACTATTGCTATACAAGCAATAAAAATAATAATCTATTAAAGATAATAAAGTGCATAGCAATCCTCAGCTGGAAGGTTGATTATAGATGTGCAGAGTATTAGTCCTGTTACATTTACTATATCATTTAGCTGATTGCTGCAGTACACTGAGGATTCTGGGACATAAAGCCTCACCACCAATGACCTTCAGAAAGCCAGGCAAGCAACGCAGTGTGTTAGAAAGGACCTGGACCAAACTGATAATGCTGCTAGCTTCAAAGACTGGGTATTCTCTTTATACTGTAAAAGTGACGGGATCATTACCTGACTAAGTGGAATGTTGTAAATTGTGGTGGATTATTTTAAGCATCAATTTGATTAGAATGATGGATGTTGCTTCTTCCCTAAGAAGTGTATGATATTAATTTAGCCTTATAGTGAGAAAATACTTGTAATGAAGATCCCATTTGCTAGTGCAATTTGCGCTCTCTCCGTTGATGTGTTAGCTTTGCCTAGAGTGCTTGGAGCTTAGTTTTCAGGAGAGAGGATCAATTCTAGATGTGAATTTCAGCAACAGACAGAACAAGTGTTTCCGTTAATATGTGGCAAGCCGTTCATCTGTAAGGGAGCAGCCTGAGTACCACGCTGGCACTGATTGGTTCTACCACCCTTACGCCTGGTTTGAGTGAGCAAATCCCTCACCGAGGAGCACTAAATTCACAACATTTATGAGTGACACAGAGGGAAAGCTAGTGGGTCAGAGGACTGAGAATGAGCAGTAGAGCCTTGCCCCAGTAGCTTCACTGGTTTGAATCCAGTACAGTATAGCTGTTACCATCAGTGGATTGTTTGGTGGGCTGACATCTGTAGGTTGTCTCAGTCTGGTTCCTGGCGGACAGTTATTCATGATGTTAATTAACACAATCTGGAATCAAGTCCATTGGAAATAGCTCACTAGGGGCTGCTGTGCTGTTTCAGTATTTAACCATTTCCCCAGAGTAATGCTGGGAGTGCTGTACTGCTGGAGCTACCACCTTTCTGGTCCGATATAAAACTGAGGCCCTGACCACTAATAGTCGCTAAGGATCTCTTGACACACTGATGTCTTGGCCCCATTGCAGCTCAGAGAATTACATTCTGCCGCTCTCTGGCTCCTGCTCTCTTCTTAGCTTGGCCCCACTCTGTCTGACCCTGGCAATTCCAGCTCACACGCATCCCCCTGGCCTCCTGACTCCCTGATTAGCCTGCCTGCCCTGTCACTCAGGCTGACCTGGAGGATTGGCCTCTCCCCGTTGCTCCTGGGGACTGTCAGTTTCAAGGTCCTGATTTCCCATCTACCCTTCCCCTTTCTTTTGGTACTGGGAGCTAGCCAAAAACCTCCTATTGAGTTTTAGTAAGAGGCCAACAGTCCCCTTACATTCCCCCTTACTAAAATTCTGCCACAGCCACAATATTCACACCAATACATCCGAGCCCCATATTAACAACATATACCCACATAATGTCATATGAAAAAACATTAACAATCAACAAAAGAACATTTAATAATTTAACATTCCATGTCTACTTCTTTATACTATACATGACAATATTCAGTAAAACACTACATAGAACCAATATCATAATCATCTCTAAATTTAACAGGCAGTCACCCTTAGTAGTCCTCTGGGACCTTCTTAAGACTGATGGTTCATTATCCATATTTTCTATTCCCCTGTCCCTGGGTAACACCAGGTCAATTTGAGGGATCTGGACATTTTCATTAGGGTTTGGCTTTGCCCCACTCTGTTCCCCTTGGTATTCGGTTTGTGGGACTAGAACCATCCCCTAATTGGTTTCAGTCTCCTCGGGGCATGCTGATCTATGCCTCCTATGGTCCCTGACTGGAGTAAGAGTGCAATGTTTTAGCTGGTCCCTATGTATTACTCTCTCAGGACCTCCTCGTTCAGCACGGATAGTGTAAACTGGCAGCTCGGGATTGTTGTGAGCGACTCCAATGTGGGGATTCAACTCCCACTTGTCCTGTATTTTATTACATCCCCAGTGTCTACGGTTACGAACTGGTACACAGTCACCAGGTCTGATAAGAGCCCCACTGGACTTGCGATCATAAATCCTTTTCCTACTTTGGGCTGTGTTCTTAGTTCTACTGGGAGCAACTTCGCTGGTTGTCTTTGGCCTGTTATGGACACGTTTGACCCAGTCATCGAAATTGGTCACCTCATTCTTAGAAAAGACTTCTTGATGCTTCTCTGGCAATGTCCTTAAGTTAGCCACCTGTGCAGGAATCAGCCCTTGGTGTGCTGCTTGAACTGGAATTGGCAGTCTCCCACCATATCTTTCTTGAGGAAAGGTAACTGGTCCTCCCTTCTACTTCCTTGTCACTTGCAGCTCATTTCCATTCTCTTCAAATGTTACCTTCACCTGAGGAATCACCTCCTCAGGCCAGTGCACCTCTTCAGTTCTGGTTCAAGGATTCAACTCCACAGTCTTCAAACTTGAGTTTAGAAGACTCACCAGTCCTCTTCCTTTGATGGCATTAGTCAGTACATTGGCTGGCTGGAGCCCATTAGGAGGCTTGCCCCAGATGCAGGCTCTACAAACACTCGATATCCATTAGTATTTCCTGGTACTCAGCAGCGTTCATCAAGGATCTTCCCTCTCTGAGGAGGAATAACAGTCTTCTGTTTTCTGTCCACTTTAACATTTCCAATCTGCCCCGCAGGGCCCAGTGAATGGTTTTGTCTCTCCGCTCGAGCCAGTACTCTACTCAGCACAGCATTCTTCTTAGCGTGCCCATGATGGTTCATCCTCCTGGTTCCTTCTCCTGGAAATAGTAGCTCCTTCAGCTCACTAATGGTGTTCATTCCGAGAATGCCTGGGACTCCTTCTCCCATATGGCTCCCTTCAGAGGCTGTGTCTTTCAGGATGAAGAGGCATTTTCCTGGCAGTGTCTGGCCCATGTAGTCTATGTCTGCTTCGAGGCATCCCACTACTGGGATTGCCAGTCCATTCACTGCTGTTAGATGTACAAATTGTGTGCTGTGCATGATCAGCTCTTGTCCTTCAAATTTTTTTGAAAATGCAACTCAGTAATGGTGGTGACTTCTAAGCCAGTATCTAACAACATCTGGTCTTCACCCCGCTATACATACTTCAGCATTTAGACAGTCTCCAAATGCACGCTTGCAGAAGTTGCTTGATAAGCTGGCACTGCCCGCGTTGGGATGCTGGTCAGCGGGGGAGTTTTGTGTGTTTTGGGTGCTAGGCAGTGGGGGGGTATGTTGGGGGGCAGTGGGGGAGGTCTGTGTGTTGGGATGCTGGTCAGCGGTGTTAGCCAAACAGGGCTCGTTTCCCCCCGGAGCTTACCTAATTACACCAAGGAGGCACGGAGAGGCAAGAAGACGGGTACCAATACCTTTATTAAGCGGTCAGCTGAGCGGGTGCTCTCATCAGCTAATGCCAGAAGAGAGACACACCTTACATGGCCGGATCGGCCCTTTTTATAACCAGTAACAAACAACTTAGCCTTCATCCTTTTGCGTCATTAGGTTGACCTATGGATAATAGGGTACACAGGATACATATTTCATATTTGGGGTGGGGAGTACACAAGAAACATCTGTTGCGGATACACGTATCATTTTGAAGGGAAAAACAAGATATAACTGTTGACCCCTCGTACTCAATACCTTGGAGATATATGGGAACATAACAGTATTATGGTTATAAGCCAACTAAGCCATAAGCTGATAAGCAAATGCTGACATGGGTAAATACATGTCTTTAGTTCTATTGAGTTATCTTCAGCGTTTTTCCCAACAGCGGGGGGTCTGACTGGGCTGTTGTGTAGTTGTGGTGGTGGGGTTGTGGGGAAGTGCATTGGGCAGTAGTGGGGGGCTTATGGGGGGGTGCTTGGCAGGGGTGGTGGTGTGCAGGGTGCTGTTCATTTGTGGTGGAGGGTCTGTGGGGGGGGCTGCTGGGCATAGGAAGTTGGGGGCTGTGTGGCACAGCATGGGCCCACCCCCGAGGGGAAGGGGTTTGCTGGCAGCACAGGGCTGCGCGGCCCAGTGTGCGTCTGGCAACTGCCGGCTTGTATACAGTGCCCTTGCACTGGGCTGGGAGAAGCGGGGCCGCCTCTGCCATGCCCCAATGCCCCTGGCTGGCCCCTTGCTCCGGGGACCAGCCTCCCCATGCCATGCTCCATTGCTCCCAAGGGGGGCCCACAAATATGTTTGGCACCGGGCCCACAAAAGTTTAATCTGGCCCTGTGGCTCTAGCAGCACTGACTTGCTTTCTAGGCTGCTTCTCTGGCTCTGGTTGCTGCAGCTCTGCTCCCAGGACAGGTCTGCTCTCTGCGCTGCTTCTGTGGCTCTGCTCCCAGCATGGATCTGCTTCCTGGGCTGCTTCTCTGGTTCTCTCTGGCTGGCACGGCTCTGCTCCAGCTCCTACTCTCTCCTTATCTCAGGCATACTCTGTCTGACCCAGACAATTCCAGCTAATACAGAGGATGGGATCCCCCTGGCCTCCAGACTCCCTGATTAGCCTGCCCACCCTGTCAATTAGGCTGACCTGGAGCATTGGCCTCTCCCCATTGTTCCTGGGGACTGTCAGTCTCAGGGTCCTGATTTCCCATCAACCCTTCCCCTTCCTTCTGGTACTGGGAGCTAGCCAACCAAAACACCCCCACTGAATTTTAGTAAGGGGCCAACAGTCCCCTTACACATATATAAAATTTAAATTCTGCTCTCAGTGCGTCTGAGCTGATAAAAATCAAGCAGACAGTCGTGGGTAGAGTGAAATAGATGGATAGATACCCACCCAGCTCAGAGAGATTTGAGCTCCTTGGGGCAGGGTATTAGATACTAGTAAATAATCAGGTGCACAAGGTTACCTGCATATGTGTCTGAAAAGGTGCCCTGTAATGGTTTATGAATGTAGGTCTCGTATGCAATCAGAATCATATACTTCCTCAGACCATCCTCTCGAGTGAACTTGTAAAGGGATGAAGTTGTGAACCTGAATATGGGTTCCAGTAATCACTAACTCGGGGTTCCTACCTCAAGCCAGTTCTGTCTACAAACAGCTGCTAACTGGGAAGGGAAATTGTTTTGTTACCTGCTGAGAAGCCTTCTATTTGAACAGTAATAGCTCCCTGAGCCAGGCCTTCAAGTTAATTGGGGAAACTGGCTGATGGTGTCTTACATGTACACTGATGAATTCTGACCTTTTACTGCAGTGACACTCCGGCTTTCTGTGTCTGAGTCAAGATGAGCTCTCTTGTTGTTGGGGCTGAGCTATTGTGATGAGTTTTATTCTTGTTAAATACAATATCTGTTAATTGTTAAAAACGTGTCTGTTGCAGTTTAGCTCCCACCCAGAGGAGGAAGCAGCAGGGCCAGAGCGAGGCAGAGGTTCTCACTTTTTAAAAGTGTTTTGACGCTGCCGATGTTCCATTTAATGGCTGCTGTTTCAATTCCTGATGGAGCCAGTGAAGGGATGGCTGCAATGGAGTGAGCCCCCCACCAGCCACGTGTCCCGTCTCTTTTAAAGGAAGGAAGGAAGGAAATGGCCTTGGGTTTTTTAAATATTTTTGCCAGGCAGTTTCTTGTATTGTTTGTAACCATGGCCCCACAATTTGTAACTTCCCCAGAGGACCAACAGCAGTCAAAAGTCAAACCTTTAAGAAGCCTGCTTAAAATGGACATTATGGAGGCAGAGTAGGAGCTCGTGGCCTCCCTCTTGGAGCAGTCTCAAACACCTTTTTTGCTAAAAAGGTCAGAGGACGTCCTGGAGATTAAAGTACAGCTGGACCCAGGCAGGGTGCTCTTCAGGGACTGAGTGCTACACAGGTGACACAGAACCAAGAATTTGCTGAGAGGCACCATCCAGGAGCCTCAATGCACTGAAACCAGGAGAACAGCCAAAGCGTTGGGTTTGCTTTTCTCAGAACAAGGTAGCTGATTTGGAAGGCAGATCGTGTTGCAATGATCTGCATATTGCGCAATTCCAGAAGACACAATGAGGAAAACCAATAAGATTCCGGCAGGAAGCTCCACCTAGAGGGAAATCCTGGCCCCATTGAAGCTAGCACACTTTGGGCGTATTTGCAATGATCAAGAATATCATCATAATAAACAAACCATATTCCTCTGTGACAGGTTGCCCCCTTTCAAGGTGCCACTTGACGGGCTGAGATACCAGCGAGCTTGCCTGTTCTGCCAGCATGGGTCCCCTTTAACCTGTCTTGCTGAGCCAGACTCTTAAGACTCCTCTAGCACAGACACAGGCAGGGCCATACCCCGCTGCAGAAAGAGAGAGACACTGAGATCAGCTCTGGGAAGACTCAGCTTAAGGGACTTGCCCCAGCACTCAGGTGCTCACCTCCCTTAGAGTGCAGACCCAAAAGTATATTGTCTTGCGCTGTATGGAAAAAACCTGCACAGCGCAAGCTCATAAAAATTCACCCTCTTCCTCAAAATGAAGAGAGATGTGCACGCCTCCTTGCCCCCACCCGTTAGAAATTGCACAAAATGGGTTTAATAATAAACAAAATAAATTTATTAACTATAAAAGGCAGATTTTATGTGGTTAAAGAGTTAGCAAACAGAACAAAGCAGATTACTAAACAAATAAAACAAAACATGCAAACTAAGCTTGATTGACTAAAGAAATTGGCTACAAATAGTAATTTCTCACCCTAAAAGTTGTTTCAGGCAGATTACAGGGATTCTTGAAAGCCAGCTGCATTGGCCTGACGCTTGAAACTTCAGGTATTATTACTCACAGGCTAGACAACCTTCTAGCCTGGGCTCAACTCTTCTCCCCCTAGTTCAGTTCTTGTTTCCAGGTGTTTTACTCTGTCTCTTTGGGCAGGGAGACAGATGAGAACCACGATGATGTCACTCCCCTGCCTTATATAGCTTTTGTGTATGGCGGGAACCCTTTGTCTTCCAGTGGAAAAACACTGGCATTCCGGGGGGAAGGGGGGCAGTACCAGGTGACTCAGACCCAAGTCTCTGCAGGGCTGTGGCAGCCATTACTCGTAGGTGTCTGGAGCATCCAAAGGAAGACTAAGCCCTTTCACGGTCCATTGTCTTTGCTAATGGGCCATCAGCCCTGTCTGGCTTTTTCATTGATGTACCTGAAGGGCTAGTTGTGGGTGACACCCAAAGTAGCACATTTGAAATACAGATACATGGTCAATATTCCTAACTTCAGATACAGAAATGATACAGGCATACAAATTGGATAATCACATTCAGTAAATCATAACCTTTCCAATGATACCTTACATGAGCCATCTTGCATAAAGTATATCTCAGTTATGCCATATCAATATCATAAGCATATTTCCATAAAGAATATGGAGTGTAACGTCACACCCTGCACCATTTTCCCAGTTCTGAAATGAACATTCAAGGAGCCCTCCTATGCCATTCAGAGCTCGATATTACGGATTTTCAGTGGGAAGGATGAAGACTTTATTTCAGGGCTGAGACACACAAGGGGTCCGCAGTAACATGAAAGGTGTCACTCAGCTCTTCCCTAAAAAGTGTCCAGCCATTTGGTTTGTTCTGACCCCGAGACAGGTGGCCATCGCTCAGAAAATAGCTCATGACCTTAAGAGGCCTGAGCTACTCCTCAATAGTGAGCCTTGGTCAAAGCCTTGGGTTGGGATTTTTGCAAAGACTGATCAGAGCCAGAACACCATCACTTTCTTGGGGGTTTGAATTCCTAACCTGAATTGCCTGGCTTGGACCCAACTCTAGCTTGCTGTTTTCATTTCACTTTGATTTACTTTTCAAGAAAGGCACAAAAGAGCTGCCCTAAGTGTTGCAAAGTTTGGGCATTGACCTGGCGTAACTAGTATGTGCACGTGAGCTACAGCCTTGATGGACGATCAGACTGCCTGCTACATTTAACATGCCCCATTTGTAATCCTTTCAGTTTGTTCCTAGTGAATCTCACGCTAATGTGAGGTTCTGAATGGAGAAGCCTGGCGACTAATGCCCACTGCCTATCCACACAGCTAGTATCTATCACAGCCATGTAAGGTACCTACCACTGTGGTATCTAAACACTGATGGTACCTAAGGTAAAACACTCCAAGCTTCATTCACATCCTACCCTGCCCATGTACCTTTGCCCGAGAGGGGCCACCTCTAGGAACTCGGTCTCCATGGCCCCTTTGGTATTTAGCTGAGATTGCCAGCAAGGTGGGCAATTGATGCCATTTGTGGGAAAGGCTTTTGAGGTCTGAATATCTCTGTGCTAGGAAATGAACTGGGTCTCACGCAACTGAAGTCATATAGGGCCACCAGACTGGCATTCGACAGTAACAAGGTTAGCTCACTGCAGGATGGTGCTATGAACTGGTCACAGTGACTCATTACCAAGCCCTGGAGTCATTCAGTCCCCTCATTTGTGGATGGTTTGTTTTTTTTAGTTCTTGCCTCGCAGCTTTGCCTTTAGTGCTAGACAGTGGCTGTTGGGCCCTACACACTGCAGCGTGTCATGGCCACGCAGTAAGCCAAGCAGTCCAGCACACAGCCACAGAGAGCAAAAAATGTCCCTGTCATTCATGTAACCACAGACTGAGCCTCTTTCTGACAGCAGCTCAAGGCTAAGAGCAGCTAAACAAGAATCACTGCTACCGGAGTGGCTTTCATTTAGAATTGCTAAAGAACCAGCTCAGGAGACCTAGGTAATAATTAGTCTTTGATACTCGTAAAGTCAAAATCAGGTTAGAAAAATCTATAACCAAGTAAAAATAATTGTCTCTCATTATGGGAGGTCACTTCTTGGTGCTCCTATGGTGCATGAATATGATTGTTTTCTGTATCCTCCTCAGATTATAAATCAGTCCAGATGAGAGGAATGTCTCCAATGTTTCATTAAATACATATATAAAAGCCACTAAGTCTCCCTGCACCCCCTCCAGAAGGCTGGGCTGTGATTACGCTGAAGACAAGTGGCCTGTTTATTGCTCTCATGCTATTCCTTCTCTGATTCTCTTCCCACAGGCACAAGCTGTTTTCAGAGAGCAAGTGTTGAAATGCAAAGCCCCACAAAGGTTCTGGGACCTGCCTGTCTAGACATGCTCCACCCACAGTTGTAGATTTTAGAGCTGGTTTGGGGTGTAAAACGCTGGGTTTCCATGTTGCATCCAACAGTTTTTGTCCCAAAAGGCAGGGGAAATGATTAGCGTAACAAATCAAAGAGGTGCATAAAACAAGACATTATGATCTAACTCCCCGTTGAGTGGGTCTAGATCCCTGCTTCTTTAGCTTCAAAAACACATGAGCTAAGAGAATTCTTGTGATTGGAACTAGTAGAGGATCCTTTATTCTCTCTGTCTTTCAGCCACAATAGGTCTACAGAGAATACACACTATAGTCACTAAAATTCCTGATGTGCTAAGGGGCTCCAGCTTGCTTGTAAAATTAAGGCCAAATGGAGAATCATAATCCATTGTTGGTTGAGAATGTTAATAGCTTGCCGCAGTGGGGGCAAGGTGCCAGCTTCTCTCAGATAAGCAGCTTTTAAGGCCCTTGCTCATGAAGTCATCTCTTGATGCAGACAATTTCACTAGTTATAGCCCTTGTCTCCAATCTTCCCTTTTGAGGGAAGGTTATTGAGCCGCTTATGGCAAAGCAATTTAAGAGTCATCAGTTTTCTTTGATTCCCTTCTGTCAAGCTGTAGTCCTGGATATTGTTAATTTTTCCCCAACATAAAGAATGAACTTTTTTTTTTAAGTTTGACTCAATTTTATTTTCAATTAAGGAAAACAACTGACAAAAACAAGAAGGAACAGAAGTAAAGTCTCCAAAGAGAGAGCACAGTGTGTATGTGGTTCCTCTTTAACATGCTGCATCAGTTCTGCATCACAAAATGGCAGCTGCCCCCACAGACAGTAGACTCTTAGAAACCCAAAGGGGAAGTGCACTAAAAACAAAATCATAGCTACCTAGCTGCATACATCAGAGGCATGGCACAAAGACTGCATTGGTCTCAGTGGATGTTGACCTTCTTCTATGGATGGAAAAAAACATTGGGTGTCCCGTATGGAATCATTTAGATGCATCAAACAGTCTTTTATACCATTGACTATGAGGTTGTGTTGAGTGGCTGTTTTTTCTTTGGTGAGAACCCAGCAGCTGTTGTTTGACAATTGCCCATCGGCCCTGAGGGCTTTCTTGTGCAGGGTATGGAAAGGTTCCATTTGGTCACCTCTCCTGTCCAACATGCATCAGAAATTGAGCAGAGAATATATAAAATTAGAATTCCCTCCTTTCCAGCATAGACTTCTGACAAGTTGACACTCTCTCATTTCCTAGTCATAGAGAGGTTCGTGTGTCCATTGCAAACATAAATCAATTCATACATTTCCCCATAAACAGGCTCCAATCATTTCAAGTGCCATCTCTCTTTCTCTCATTTTTGGCCACCTGAACAAATAACCTTTCATGCATATAATTCGTTTAATTTGTTTTGTGTATTTCTAATGGGTTAGGTAACACCTTTCTTGGAGCAGACTCCATTAGCATGTAAATGAACAATTTCCACAAGGAACTCATTAGAACAATGCCAAGTCAGAGGGTCCTTGATTCAGAGCAAACCCTTCCTAGTACATTGCTGTAACAAAGATCCCAGTGCTAGTTTTAAGTTGAGTAGAGAAATGCAAAAGTAAAAATCAAACAAATATTGAAAAGCTGGACAAGGTGATGGTGACACCTGTACCAGACTAGCCTAAATGACAGATTTCACCATGCACATAGTTTATGAAGATAAACTGTTTTATTATTTACTTGGGAATAATTACAGTTGCGTGACTGTCTAGATTAGTGATCTGCAGTTGCTGTTGGCATTAGCTCCTGTCTAATGGTGCAAAATTCTATATCTATCAACTCTCAAGTAAAAGGAGTTTCAGGAGAATTGGGAAGCCCAGCCAAGTTATTGGATTTATTTTAGGGCTGTCAAGCAATTAAAAAAATTAACCGCGATTAATCGCACTGTTAAACAATAAGAGAATACCATTGATTTAAATATTTTTGGATGTTTTCTACATTTTCAAATATATTGATTTCAATTACAACACAGTGTACAGTGCTCACTTTATGTTTATTTTTGATTACAAGTATTTGCACTGTAAAAAACAAAAGAAATAGTATTTTTCAGTTCACCTAATACAAGTACTATAGTGCAATCTCTTTATCATGGAAGTTGAACTTACAAATGTAGAATTATGTACAAAAAACTGCATTAAAAATAAAACAACGTAAAACTTTAGCACCTGCAAGTCCACTCAGTCCTACTTCTTGTTCAGCCAGTCGCTCAGACTAACAAGTTTGGTTACAATTTACAGGAAATAATGCTGCCCGCTTCTTGTTTACAATGTCACCTGAAAGTGAGAACAGGTGTTTGCATGGCACTGCTGTAGCCAGCATTGCAAGATATTTACGTGCCAGATGCGCTAAAGATTCATATGTCCCTCGATGCTTCAACCACCATTCCAGAGGACATGCTTCCATGCTGATGATGGGTTCTGCTTGATAACGATCCAAAGCAGTGTGGACTGGTGCATGTTCATTTTCATCATCTGAGTCAGATGCCACCAGCAGAAAGTTGTTTTTCTTTTTTGATGGTTTGGGTTCTGTAGTTTCTGCATCAGAGTGTTGCTCTTTTAAGACTTCTGAAAACATGCTCCACACCTCGTCCCTCTCAGATTTTGGAAGGCACTTCAGATTCTTAAACTTTGGGTCGAGTGCTGTAGCAATCTTTAGAAATCTCACATTGGTACTTTCTTTGCGTTTTGTCAAATCTGCAGTGAAAGTGTTTAAATGAACAACATGTGCTGGGTCATCATCCGAGACTGCTATTACATGAAATATATGCAGAATGCAGGTAAAACAGAGCAGGAGACATAAAATTCTCCCCCAAGGAGTTCAGCCACAAATTTCATTAATGCATTATTCTTTTAATGAGCGTTAGCAGCATGGAAGCATGTCCTCTGGAATGGTGGCCGAAATATGAAGGGGCATATAAATGTTTAGCATATCTGGCACGTAAATACCTTGTAATGCCAGCTATAAAAGTGCCATGCAAATGCCTGTTCTCACTTTCAGGTGACATTGTAAATAAAAATAAAAAGGTTTAAAACAAATAAAAGGAAGTTCTTCTTCACACAGCGCACAGTCAACCTGTGGAACTCCTTGCTTGAGGAGGTTGTAAAGGCTAGGACTATAACAGGGTTTAAAAGAGAACTAGATAAGTTCATGGTGGTTAAGTCCATTAATGGCTATTAGCCAGGATGGGTAAAGCATGGTGTCCCTAGCCTCTGTTTGTCAGAGGGTGGAGATGGATGGCAGGAGAGAGATCACTTGATCATTAACTGTTAGGTTCACTCCCTCTGGGGCACCTGGCATTGGCCACTGTCGGTAGACAGGATAGACTGGATGGACCTTTGATCTGACCCAGTATGGCCATTCTTATGTTCTTATGAAGCAGGCAGCAGTATCTCCCACAAATCATAGAATATCAGGGTTGGAGGTCATCTAGTCCAACCCCCTGCTCAAAGCAGGACCAATCCCCAACTAAATGTATACAAACTTATTTGTCTTAGCGATTGGCTGAACAAGAAATAGGACTGAGTGGACTTGTAGGCTCTAAAGTTTTACATTGTTTTGTTTTTGAGGGCAGTTATGCAACAAAAAATATCTACATTTGTAAGTTGCACTTTCACGACAAAGATGCACTACAATACTTGTACGAGGTCAATTGAAAAATACTATTTCTTTTATCATTTTTACAGTGCAAATATTTGTAATAAAAATAATATACACTTTGATTTCAATTACAACACAGACAACAATATATTTGAAAATGTAGAAAAACATCCATATTTAATACATTTCAACTGGTAATCTACTGTTTAACAGTGCAATTAAACCTGCGACTAATCGTGATTCATTTTTTTTAGTTAATCATGTGAGTTAACTGCGATTAATCGACAACCCTAATTTATTTGTTTTCATTATGGAAACACAGGAGGGTACTCAAACAAAATCTTGTTAGCTGCAAGGAAATGGATCATGAGAAATTCAGCAACTCCAAATATTTCGAAGGGATGAGAAGAATAAAAAATAAGCGCCACGAAAATCCCATCAGCCCTTTTTGTCATGCTGGAAAAAGAGAGTAAGTGAGCTCAAGTGGACAACCAGCCCAGTGTGACTTCATTGCCAAAGTCCTTTACAAGTGTTAGTGGGGATGGGAACTCCGGCCAATAGGGCAAACACTGCAAGGTGGTCTGAATGTGCTTGATGGCCCACTAGGGTCATGTGCACACTAGCTTTCTCCCTCTGGAGAATTAGCTTCAAATTCTACAGGCAGTAAGAGAAGAGGAGTCTGACTGTTCCTAGTCCCCCCACCATTATATCATGGAATCACCAGACACTACTGCCCCCAAAAGCCAAGCCGAAGCCTCACTTCCTGTATAAGAATTCTCCAGTCTGTACTTTAGCTAAGCAACTCTCTCTCTTTTGTTCTGTGTTTGTACAACCACCTAGCACAATGTCTACAGTTAGGATCTCTAGGCACTGCTGCAATAGCAGTACTGATAACTCAACACATTCAGGAGATATGGATAACTGGCTCATTTAAATTACTAAACCAATGTGTGTTCTTTATCATATGGACCCCAATGTTTCCATACATCCACTATGAACCAGGATTGGTTTTGACTCAGCAACCTAGAAATGAAAAGTTCTGTAATCCATTCAAATCTCCTGAGCCTGCTAGTTTCCCTACATTGTGTTTCACTGTTTGGTATAGTTCCCTTACCCACCTAGCTTACACTTTCCAGCACAAAGATATTTAAAAAGCTTCATAAATGCCTGAATGTTTGCAGTGTCAGACATGTTTCAGGTTAGAAAGAGCAGACTTAGAGTGTGAGATAACAAAAATAAACCTGAAGAATAAGTCAGTTCATGACTTTATCTGAACCAGATTTCCCAGCCCTGCTCACAATTTTAGCTCACAATATAATTATCATCCCCACTTCTACAGCAACCAGTTGGGATACAAGATACTGAAGTGATGGATTCCAGGTAAAAAATAAACAAGAGCACCAAAGCAGCTCTTTCATTATTATACTTGACACACTCGTCTCTTTTAGGGTTACCATATTTCAAGTTCCCAAATAGAGGACACTGTGTGGGGGGAGGAGGGGTGTGTGTGTGTGTGCTGGGACAGGAGAGGGTATTTGGGGGCTGCTGGAGGGGTGTGCACACTGAGATGGGAGACAGTATTTGGGGGACATGGAGGGGGGTATTTGGCAGGGCTGGAGGTGTGTGTGTGCTGGGAGGGTGTATTTGGGGGCTCCTGGAGGGGTGTGTGCACTGGGATGGGAGGGGGAACTTGGAGTGCTGGAAGGGATATTTGGGGGTACTGGAGGGGGCATCTGTGGCCTCACACTTGAGATGGAGGGCAGTGTTGCACTCCCTGTCATGGTGGCAGGCACAGGCCTGGGAAGCAGCGCCAGCCCATCAGTCAGGGTCTCCCTGCGGGCCTCTCCCTCTCCCCAGGGCAGGGAGCCAGGGCCTGGCCCTGTCAACCCTCCCGGCCAGGCTCTGAGGCCCTGCAGCAATAGGGATGCTAACTTTCTAATTGCTGAAAACTGGACACCCGGCCCTGCTCTTTCCCCTGAGGCTCCGCCCCCAGTCCCACCTCTTCCCCAAGACCCCACCCCCCCACTCACTCCTCTCTCCCGTCACTCGCTCTCTCCTGCCACCTGGGTTACTGTGGGTTCCCTTTTCAATTGGACTTTCTGGTCAAAAATCAGACACCTGGCAGCCCAGTGCAGCGGGTCAGGTGGCCCAGCCAAGAGGCGCTTGCAACTCCACTTACCTGGCAGGCTGGGCTGTGGCGGATGGGATATAGCAGCTGGGGATGCAGGGGAGGGACCCATTGGAGCACAGAGACAGCTCTTTCTGAGCTGCAACGTGTGCTCCGCTTGAAAAATTCCAGATATTTCCTCTTATTTGAAAAATCCACCCGGACAGAGAGCAGACTGCTAAAGAAATAGGTCATGTCCGGGAAAACCTAGCTGTATGGTAACCCTGCTCTCTTTTCTGTTTGTAAGGGTACGTCTACACTACCCACCGGATTGGCAGGTAGCGATCGATCTATCGGGGATCGATTTATCATGTGTAGTGTAGACGCGATAAATCGATCCCCGATCGCTCTCCCGTCGACTGCTGAACTCCAGCTCGGTGAGAGGCGGAAGTAAAGTCGACGGGGGAGCTGCGGCAATCGACCCTGCACCATGAGGACGCGAGGTAAGTCGAACTAAGGTATGTCGACTTCAGCTACGCTATTCTCGTAGCTGAAGTTGCGTATCTTAGGTCGATCCCGCCCCCCCAGTGTAGACCAGGCCTAAGATGTGGCTTTTTTCTCATGCAGATGTAACACATATGGAACAACATTTGATCAGCCTTAATTTGAAGGCTCAATCCACTCTGTTTCTGCAACAGATCAGGGCAAAGTTTCTTCCTGCTAATTTGTCCAGCTCTTGCTCTCCCCTGTATTCCAATCACAGTGTGTAGCTAAGTTAAAGTGCAGTGTCTATAACACATTGCAGTGGAGCTGAATCAGTTCACATGCAGCTGGATCAGCCCCCCCTTGTCATTCCTGGCTGATTCATTAGGCTCAGACTATTCAAAGTGATGGAAATTATATTTAGGTCAGAAATGTATTCTAAATATAATGGGTGTTTCTAAAAGCATCTTATGCAGAGACTCACTGTCTGCTGCAGATATGACAGCATGTGGATCTGCAGAACCATGTTAATTACTGTCCTTACTATATTTTTATGGTACAAAAGGAGCTCCCAAAATCTGATTTTATTTTGTTAATTAGGTGCTCTCTAAATAAGAGAGCCACCTTCTGGCAGTTCTCATTAAGGAGCCCAAACAGGAAAAAGCCCAGATATCCCCAAGTAATGGTGTGTGTGTGTGTAACGACAACACAACAAATAGCAAAAACTATTGTTCTACAATGATGTTGGAGATGGAAATGTTTGGAGCCACTGATTGATACATGAACTGGACAGATGCTGGTTGTAAACCAATGTTAGGGATAGGGCATGAGTTTGGTGAGGTGCCTGTGATTCTAGGGAGGTTCACCCACACCCGTAAGGGGTTGTGTTACCATCTACTCTGCAATCCTGGGTGCTTCTGTGCTGTGCAGCTTTGGCTCAGTGCCCTGGCACCGGCAGCCTGCTCACAGCACAGTGGCCTCACCCTGGCTACAGCTTGCAGGGTGACACCAACAGCTCTTCCAGTTCTGAGCCTCCGCAAAACCGTCTCCCCTCAGCGTCCTGTCCCTCTCATTGGCCCCTAACAGAAGTTTAAGTTTGCTGCCTCCAAAGAGGCAGGGGAGACACTAGCCTGATAGTTTGGCTGAGGATTCTACCCTTCAGTTTAATACACAGCACTAAGAATAAGTTTATTAACAAAGAACAGCGATTTAAATGATAATGAGTAATAGGACAGACAGGATGGTTACAAGTAAAACCAAACCAAACAGGGCTTGTAGTGACTAAAACTTTATTCTGTCAAGTAACCGTCTTTGTCTAAGCAGGTTTCTCACCTGTAGTCAGTTTCCAGCTCCTCCTGGGCCAAGTTGAGCCACTTTTCATGAACTCCAAGAGTGCTGCTCCTTTATGTCCCACAGGTAATGGATATCCCAAAGTCTTTCAGCTCTTCCTTATATCCTCAACAGATAGCTTTTTTCTCAAAGTCAGGAAACCCTACTGGGGGCTCAGCTTTCTGTATTCACCTGGGAGCCACTGCCATGTTAATTTTTCAGTTTCCTGTGATTTTGCAATGGAAATGGACTTCCTGCGATCCCTGATGCAAATTAATAGTCCACTGTTCTTAGCCATTTTTCAATTGAGCTCAAGAGGTGTTGGCCATTCTCCTTCCTCTGGAAAAAAATCTGTTTTTGCTTCCTGGGTCTGTTTACAGACTCCCAAACATAATATCAGAGTAGCTATAAATTCACATACAGCATCGTTACTTACATTTCACAGTGATATTAATGGCTAGCGTGTTGCTAGTTTTCAAATGGTATTACAAAACACCGTTTAAATAAATATCATGACAAGTGTATGAGGTGTATTGAGCTAGTCAAGTCAACTGAGTTGTACTGATACATGCGAGGGGGCCTTTTGCCATCTGGATTGGGGTGCGCTTAGTGTCAGTGGCCATTTCACTGTGGTCATGGACTCCTATTCCATAGGGCAATGGCCTTGTTTTGATGATCCGCTGAAGGCGAATGGAACCGGTCGGTTTCCAGAAGGCTCTGAGGGAATGTATTATGTACTTGGCAGACCACTCTATTGGTGATCCAGTTGGACTTTTTAATGGCCTAACATTGTCTTGTTCCAGAAACTGAGCTCCGCAGAGCAGAGCTGCTGTTCCTCCTTAGGTACAATACTGAGGGGAGGCGGCAAGAGTAGCTGGAAACCAACTACAGGTGAGAAACCTGCTTAGACAAAGATGGTAACTTGATGGAATTAAGTTTTAGTCACTACATGACCTGGGAACTAGAACACTCCTCCCCTTACTGTTTGCCTGAGGTCCCCTTCACGCTGGTATCCTGTTGAGTTTGCAGCTTGGTTACAGATCTGGGTGGGGTGCTATGGTTCTGTTGCTCCTGCTCTTCTAGGTCTTTGGGTGAGGTGTCCAGACATGATTGAATATGTTATAAGCAAATGTGGGTTAAGATGCCTCGAGACTCTTGGCTGTTAATGCCTAGATTAATACTCCCAAGCCTGCTATGTGTGAATCACAGCCACTGTCATTGTGGCCAGGACTCCTGATGGGGTCTGAAAACGTCAGTCCTGAACAGGCTGAAGAGGCTCTTTGCCGAGCAGTGTGATGTACTCACTCCCCTTTAGGGACTGAGCCCATCACAACCCCCTGACTCCATTCATTTGGGTTGCAGCAGACTGGAAATCCAGCAGAGAGCTGCTACGTAGCCACCCAGAGCCTACCTCATATGGTCCCATCCCACGAACCTGTTTTATGAAGCATTTTCATCATAGAATAGCTGAGCACTTTGCCTCATTGCTCAAGTTCAGCTGCACCCCCATGCACACTCATTCCCAACTGCAAACTTTCCATTTCATTGATGAAAGCAGCCTGGTTTATGCTTCATCTGTTCCCTGTTACTTCCTGCTCCCCAAAGGGCTTCAGCAGGAGAGAAACAAGAGCTAAGCTTTCTGCTTTCCCCCCACTAAGCCTTGTCAAACTTCTCAGCAGCCACCCAGGAGCCCCAGGGCATCATGAAGTCAAGGCTCTTAGATCTTCCAGGGCGGGGGTAATTCTATTTTTCTGCCCTTCCTCCAGGGGATCGCCAACTCCCCTGCTGCTCTGCTAGTGCCAGTCTGCTTAATCTGAGTCTGTTTGAAGAAGGCAGCAACAGGGAAAAGAAAAGTTGAAAGGACAGAGGTTGTTTCCAGGCAGCTGCTTCTTGGGATCGATGTGAAAAATCAAATCAAACCCTCCTCCAGTCTCAAGTTATGGTACATCCCCTCCAAATAGCCAGCCAGCCTGGCAATTAGCCTGTCTGAGGAGGTAAATTCATTTTACGCAAGGAAGGCTGCACACTTCGTTGTGATGGGAGCAATGCTCTCTCAGTCAGTGATAGCTGGCAGCTGCATTTCTTACTGGCTTTGGGATGTTTTATATAGTACAACAAACGACAGACACACATGGCTGAGACAGATTTCAGGTGCTCAGGTACTAAAGTGCCTGGACTACATAAATAGGCTTCTTTTTTCCTTCTCATTGTAGGTAGAGGTGCAATCCTGTGGCCTGGCGTTTACTAAGCAGACAAACTGCAGAGGATGCTGAAGTCAGGAGCAGAAACCTAGTGCCGTGGAGTTACAAGAGACTGTTGTGCAGGCTGGTCTTGTAGCTAGATCACAGGACACACAGTCATTTGATTTTAATTACCAGAGGCAGTGTGGTCCAGTTGTTAGATTGGGCCTTCATCAGAACTCACGGGCTCAATTCCTGGCTTCACCATTGATTTGCTTTGTGATTTCCAATCTTGCACTTGGCAGTGCTTCACTTTCAGCAATTGCCAGTGACAGTTCTCTGTGTGTGCACAGTCCCTCTTTACAGAGTACATTTGAAAAGTGCCATTGGCCTTCACTGCTCCTATTCAAAGGAACATTTATCACAACAGGACAATAACTGTGCATTGCTGTCCTTTCACAAAAGTCCTGAACTGGCTGGGATAAACTGGCCAGCAGATCCTGGGAGTCAGCAGCTGTTAGGGGACAGTACACCTGCTCACATACCTACCTCCAGTCTCCCAGCAGAGTGGCATCTCAGTAAATTGCCACTGATGGACCAGATATGCCAGGAGTGCCCTATAAACATTTGGATGGATTCCTGATGGTAGGTATATTATTAAGTTTGGGAATCTTGTTGAATGACGTAATATAAAGATCATACATGGATAAAGCCCAGTTTTCCTACCATAACTATAAGCCACAGTAAAATGTGTTACACACAGCCTATTCCTTTATAATCTCTCATACGCTAGTTGCTTGATGTAACAATGGGTAACACTGTTCCTTTGCTAAAGCTTTAACAAACCTAAGATCTGATCCTGCAAATACTAAAGCACAGTAGAAACTACTAGTGTTTGCAAGATTGGTTCCACAGTTTCTAGCCAATGGTCCCTTGTATCTACTCCCTTATAATGTGTCACCTTGTATTCAGCTTCCTGAAATCTGTAAAGCTCCTTTCCCTCAGCTGACCACTATTTGGCATGATTTAGCGTCTCTGTGGTTTGATAGCCATACTTATCGTGTCTCATACACATTTCCATGCCATATTAGCCATTTTAAATTGGCAGCAAGACCACTTTAGGACAGCCAGCATTCAGCAACATTCACTTTCTCAGCGAAGAAGGAAAAAGAATGGGAGTGCTAACCATAAGATCCCTCTGACACAGGAACCAACCATGGCTCCCAACTACAAAAAACACCATGGAAAACGGTGCAAAGGATTCTGAGATGTATCCAAGGAAGAACCAGTGATGACACTGAAGGTGGGGTTATGGTTTGAAAGCAGCTGGAAGCCTTTCAAATAGCATATTAAACATATCAGAAGCCCTAGAAGAAGCAAACAAACCCAGCTGAGCAAGTAATAAATAGATTGAAAAGACAACCTAGGACAGAAGCATCATTTTATTCATTTATTTAAAAAATGACAAATTTAACACGCTATTTTAAAAAAAGGGTAAAATATCAAGATGCTGAAAATAAAACCACAAAGGAGGCATCACAGGGCTAGTCAGTATAAAATACCTTTACAGTTTAAATGCTCGGCAAATCTGTACCATTCGTGTAAATCAAACAGCACTTGATACAGCCGCTAAACACAAAATCCTTTTATCACTTTGTTTTACCATAGCACTGGATAAGAAAACACAACGATTAAAAAAAAGTAACACTTTTAAATTGAAAGGTAACATTACAAATACGATATTGCTATAGGCACTGGTAAAAATGGTTTTCTTTGAAGAGATAGTGCAGTGCCATGCTAAATATCAGTATTGAGAACTCTGCATAATTCCTTTTCAAATTATACAAACCTTTTGGTGTTGGTGAAATTAAAACTAGCTATGCTGGTTCCCTGGTACTGCCTGGCTGACAGCCCAATCTATTGTGAACTCAGGCTGTAACATTGGGGCTTAGACGGGGTAAGGTGAGGGGACAGGCAGTAACAGTATACTGTACTGAAAGTATTCTCTGGGTAGCTCAGAGTACTCTACCAGTGCAGTTCCTTCAGTGGGTTTCATTACACTGAAAACGAGCCAAGACTTTCAAATTTGGGTGCTTCAAGTTATATCTGTCCTTGAGGCGCTGAGCACCCACAGCTTCCATTGAAACCAACAGGCACTATGAGCACGCTCAGCACCTTTGAGAATCAAGTTATTTGTTAGATGCTTATCCTGAAATCTCATATTTGAAAATTCTGACAGATGGGTGTGGAGGGTGGGGCATGTGGAAGAGAGGAACAGGCAAGGACAGGCCTGTCTTTTCACAGAGGACTGAAGTCCCTGATAGCTGAAAACAGGCAATTGAAAACCAGACAGTCTTTCAAATGAGCATCACCCAGAGATCTGTATTCTCCTTTCCAGAGCTCGTCTCCCATTTTGCTCTCTATCAGAAAGCAGCCTCCCATTTACATCCTCAGTTACAACGAACACCATCAGCTGTCCACTCCAGGGCTCCTATCCGTGTTGGAAAAGAATCTCAAACACAACTTGGGCAAAATACATGGTTGAATCTAAGCAACATAGTTCGGTCTGAGCAAGCTTGGGCTACAAACCCTATTGAGAGGTTTAGCTAGAGACCTGTAAGAAGACCGAGGAAGATAGGGAGCAAGTATGGTATCTGCTCACATGGTTGTTTAGAAATAAAAATCCCTGTGCACTGCAGTCACCTGCAATCGGTTAGCGACAACCTCATTGTGCCCGGTACTACAGCCCAACCCTGCTCAGGCACCATGTCCACATGCAATTGCATCTACAGCCTGTCTCAGCATCCAACGCACAGACCCTCAGTGTCACTTGCACTCTCCTGTTCTGTAACACTGAGGAGCAAGGCCTGATCAGACCACAGAGCACCCAAGTCCTCCGCGAGGAGGGAGCTGGACTGCGTCAGAATCTGTTCCCTGGCCTTCTATAAAAAGAATAAACCTCAGGCGAAAGGAGGCTGTTGGGCTAAAGCAGCAGCAAGTGAGGGCCACCCTGAAGTGGAGCTTCACCTTGCAAGCTTTCTCTCCTGATTAAAAAATATCCACATGCTCCACCACCCACCTTTGCTCCCTCCCCTTTTGGCACACCCAGTTAGTTTTAGCCCCCCACCCCCTATTGTGTGGGATGCCCAAGATCAGCAGTTCCTTTAGTCAAGGAGCAGTTCTAAGCCCCAAGCCCCTGCATGACAGACTGTAGGGAAGGGAGAGATGCAGTTCAGTCTTTTGTTTCACTAGGGAGTCTCCTGTTAAAATTCACCTTTAAAAGCTGTCATGGCGGGAAAGGGTTAATCAAACATATCCTCAAACATACGCTGCCCCATGGCTATATAAAGCTCCTTCTCCTCTGGGGTCATTTGGGCCACCAGCTCAGGCCGCTGGCTCACTTGACTGTAAGAGAACGGACGTCCGGCCACCATGACAGTGGGGTCCTCTGCCACCACTTCAAACTCCTCCTCTTCATCCTCGAGCCCATAGAGTGTAGCTGTGGCAGCAGGCAGGCGGGGTGGGGATTCCTCCTCTGATTCACTGGTATCGCTCTCAGAGTCGCTGGCATTGCCGCTGGCTAAGGGAGCAGCCCCCCCCACACCAGCTGCAGAGACAGAGGGGGTTTTCTTCTCGTGGATAAGCAGGGCACGCATCACCTCCTCGTTATCGTCCAGAGTTGCGCGGCCCTCCCCACGTTCCTGAAACGCATCCATATCTTGACCACCTGCAAGAAAGCATAAAGGAATGGTAGGCAAGTCATCATACCGATACATCATGCTGGCCATTAAGGAGGGAGCATGATGTGCCGGTTAGCGCAGCCTGCTACTGGGGGTCCGAACTCCTTAGTTCTAGTCCCAGCTCTGTCACTGACTGTATGGCCTGGAGCAAGCTGTTTCCCTTCTCCACTGCTTCCTCCCTGCCCATCTTAAAGTCCAGATAGTTATACTCGCCCAGCAGACCTCAGAGCAGGGCGAGGCTTAACGTGTGCTAATTGCTGACAGACTATGTGAAAGGTCTATAGTCGTAGTGGTTCCCAACCCATGGGGCACAATGGGGGACACCCCACTTGCAAGAGAATGGCAAGTTGTTCTGTATCAGAGAATGCAGCAAGAACAGGTCAATTCCAACCCTACCTATCATCTCTTGCTCACCTCTGATCGACCCATAATGCCAGCCTCCATCATCTGCTCGCTCATTTTCAAACACGCCCCTTTGTGCTGTCTCCCAGGCTGCCTCACATGCTTGGGAGCAGCAGCTCCCCATAAACACCCACAAAGCTACCTCATTATCCACCTTCAGATCCTCTCTCAAAACTCTCCTTGCTGTGATGCCTACAAAAACTTGACAACAGTTAGGCTGCTAGTGTGCTGAGGCTGCTCCCTACCTACTATGCTGATGACTTGTACTCCCCTCTGTCTGTAGCCATCTGCTGTCTCTTGTCTTATATTTAGGTTGTAAGCTCCCTGGGGCAGGGACTGCCATGTTGTTCTGTGCTTGTACAGTGCCTAGCACACTAGGGCCCTGGTGCCACCATAATATAAATAAAGGTATTTGGAAGAGGACCCTAAGAGAGGTATCAGAAGAGGAAGGCAGCCAAGCAGGAACCTTTTGGACCCCAAAACCAAAATGCAGCTCATTTAAGAAGGTTCAATAATTACCTGGCTTTTGGCTTTACCTTCCCCAGCAGCACTCAGTGTGGTGCATCATTTCCTTATTTCAGGTTGAACCTCTCTAATCTGGCACTCCCTGGTCCGGCAACATCCGTGGTTCGACAAAGGCGCCAGCTCCGTGGGTGCTCTGGGGCTGGAGCACCATGGGGGAAAATTAGTGGTCCGGAGAATCCACGGACGTCAAGCTCCCCTCTCGGGCACCGGTGGCCCCGCGCTTACCAACTCCTTCTCCTCCCTCCCAGCACTTCTGGAGCGCCGTGAATAGCTGATTCGTGGCCTTCAAGCTCTGGGAGGGAGGACGATGACCTGGGGTCGGCGGCTGGGACCAGGGGCCAGCATCGGAGCCCCCAGGCAGGGGGCCGGAACCCCAGGTGGCAGCGGGGCCCCCAGGTGGGGGGCCACACTGGGTGCAAAGCCTGGGAGTGCTGCAGCACCCCCCATACCCCTACTTCCTGCGCCTATGGAGACCGCTGGTACTCTGCACTGACCTCCCGTGGTTCGGCAAATTCTCTGGTTCGGCACCAGTTAGGTCCCGAGGGTGACAGACTAGAGAGGTTCAACCTGCAGTGTTTTTCCCCTCCTTACATTTAACTCTCAATATGGATGGTCCCAGAAATGTTCTGACTTCTCCACTTTGGGACACGCACCCAAAGAAGGTTGAGAGCCATCCTTCCAGGAAGGCAAGTGATTTGTCATCAGCAACCGGGCCCTCCCTCTTCTCATTCTGGTTTAGACCCTCAGAGCAGGTTTACTGTGTAAACACTTAACATTTTGCCTCAATATGAAGGATAACCATTTTTGTCCAGATTGGGGGGCCACGGGAAAGCTCACTAGAAAGTAATTTGCAGGCTCTGAAGCTGGGCTTCCAAATACCAATGTGGCGTGGCTAATGATGCCATTGTTTAGAAAGCCAGCTGCCCTGGAAAGGATTCAGACAAAGAACATCAATTACAAGAAGTCTCAGTGCAAGGAAGATGGCTATGGCAGGGCAGGCACCTAGACCCAGAGATATCTGGCAAGCCACTTCCCCAATCACATGCAAAGGCTGTATAAAAGGGCTATTTTTCAAGCCAATTTCCTCTTTGTAGCCTGGGCTCTCTTTCAGTCTGGGACTTGTTCCCTAGCTTTACTTTACTTGTAGGGGATTATAGTGCCCCAGGTGAGAGACGGACAAGACAGACACATACATGCATCGCAGTAGCGTCTTCTGTATTGGGAAAGGGCTGCATTTTTGTTAAGTAATATTTGCTGTACGATCACTGGAAGAGTAGTGTTTGAGAACACAGGGTGTCTACAGCTCAAGGATTCAAAACTAGAATTCTATTAAAAAGAAGTCTTTCTGAGCTTTTCTGCGTAAAGCTCTTATCAGATTTTATGTTTGGTGAGAGCACTGTGGGTCTACCCAACACTAATAAACCTGCAGGCAGACTGAAAAAATGTAGAAGAAGAATGGATTTTAAGAGCCTTATGTAAAAATAAGGGATAAAAACTAGGACAGATTCCCCATGGCAAACTTTTTCTACTTCACCGAAAGACTCTGCATGTGAATGATCACTTGAGTTGAGCTGACTGGATTCCACTCTCACACGTTAATGCCACTTGCTCTCCCTTTCCTGAAGAGATTGAGTCTTAACCTTTAGTCCAGTTTCATCTATCCAGGTTTATAGTGGGGTGGTCCCCCGCTCCTGCCCTTAGGGGCTTGGAGCAGCCCAGCTGAGAGCTGTGGCTGGGGCAAGCAGCTCCCAGGCTGATTGGGGAAGTAGGCCCAGCTGGGAGCCACGCCCCAAACAGACTGGAGCTGGCCTGTATAAAAGGCGGGAAGCCAGGAGCACAGAGGAGTCTCTCTGCCTTCAGAGAGAGAAGGGCCTGGCTGCTGGGAAGCTCAGGGTGCCTAGAGTGAGGCAGGGCTGGGGGAAGGCCAGAGGGGCTGGGGAGCTCCAGGCTGGCAACTCCCCAGGCTGCAGGGCCTTGTGCAAGGCTCCAGAGAGGCACTGGGTTCCAGAGAGGGGCAGCAGGTCCAACCCCAACCTAGCCTACGATGAGTGGCTGACACTGCAGTCTGCCCCAGGGCGCGGGGGCTAGTTGGTGACTGGCAGTAGCCTACGACTGAGGCAAGGTGGGGATAGTGGGTGGAGGGTTCCCCTGGGAGGGGGGAGACCCAGAGAAAGGGGCACCGGGGTCCTGGGAGGGACACGGGCCAGTGGTAGGCGGATCACCAGCCTGCAGAGGGCACTCCAGGACGCTGGAACGAGCTAATTCCCAGGACGACCAGCAGGAGGCGCCGCAGGGGTGAGTCCGCGCTCCCTTACAAGGTTCCAATACCATGCCCAGCACCATAACTCCCAATTGTCCCATAAGTTGCCTTAAAAATGAAACAGAAGGGGGTGTTTCATCTTTCCCCATAGGGAGGAGCAAACTGATGAAGTTTTTGGTCATTCCCAGGAGCTAAGACTAGGTTGGAACTCAGTCCCACAAGAGAGAAAAGTCCTGTCTTCTCCACTGATGCATCCTTCAACTGTTTGTTTCCTGGTTTTATGGAATGCTGCTGTCAAAAGGTGGTTCATTGTCATGATAAGAGAAGGGGTGGGTCTCAGGAACTTAAGGCCAGCCCCATGGCGGGCTTTGAGTATCAAGACAATCTTGAACTAGACCAGCGGTTCTCAAACTGTGGGTTGGGACCCCAAAGTGGGTCGTGACCCGGTTTTAATGGGGTCACCAGGGCTGGCTTAGACTTGCTGGGGCCCAGGTCCAAAGCCCGAGCCTCACCACCCGGGGCCGAAGCCCCACCGCCCAGGGTCAAAGCCAAAGCCTGAGGGCTTTGGGTTTGGTGCCCGCCGGGGCAGATGAGCTTGGGCGGGCTCAGGCTTCAGTGCCCCCCTTCTGGAGTCATGTAGTAATTTTTGTTGTCAGAAGGGGGATGCGGTGCAATGAAGCTTGAGAACCCCTGAACTAGACTATTCAGTGTGGAGCTAGGGCAAAGATCAGAGCACTAGAGAAATGTGTTCAAGATGAGCTGCTGCATCCTGTACCAGAGGAAGCTTTTCCGGGATGTGTGGTTTCATTCCAATGTATAATGAATTACAATAATGAAGCCACAAGGTCACAAGTCTGACTGGGGAGACAAGTGGGGGATGGGGGGACGACGGATGGACAACAACCTTCTAGGCAGCTGAAAATGAATGAAGGTATTTTTTTGCAACCAACACCACTGAGGAGTGCAGGTAGAACACGTACATTATTCAGAGTTGGTGTTGACAGGCTTTGTTAGTAGGAGTCCCAGATGTTCCTGGCACATTTTTGCCTAGTATGAAAGATAGAAGTCAGATTCACAGGTGGTGGCCCTGATTGCTGTTCTTGTTTCCACAACTTGGCAAATAGGCCAAATTCCTGGAAGGAGGGGATTGTGTCTGCAGTTTCATGCTTAGCTTAATGTTTCTAGTATCCCAAGAAGTCATTCTAGAGACAAGAGATCATCTTTGTGAAAAAACGCAATAGGCCCTCTCAGTGAGAAGTGCTATACTCTAGGAGGTTAACCAGCAGTAGCCCAAGTTTACTGAATGATTTACAGCCCAGAAGGGTTCTATGAATCATGACCTTGTGAAAATTCTTCGTGCTGGACTTTAGCATCTAATGATTTCTGCTGATGCCCAAGTTTTCTTCCTTCCTTCTTTTTCTGTCACACGTCATCCAAGAACCATGGAAATCTGTGTGGGTGGTGTGGTGGCAGAAGGCACTCTGGTGCCAGACTGTGGATAGTAACATTCAGGGTGTGGTTTTAGTTAATACGCTTTCTATAAGGTAAACAAAGTAATGTACAAGAGAATAAAAGAGAGCGCACCCTAAAAGCCATCAGTTAATAAGGCAGAAACACACTGCCTGATCATAATCACCTCAAGCTCTGGTTTTGTCAGATATCTGCCTGAACAGGGTTAGCCCACCAGCCGCACCTCCATTCCCCTAAAAAATCCCCTGCTGTTCTGTTCCACTCCTGGGGGTTACTTCGCAGGAAAAGGAAGATTTTAGTGTTTTTGATTTAATTAAAACAGAAGCATCAGAGAGATTCAATACTTCACTTTTTACCACGTCCTATATGTCAGAAACTAGCACACTGCAGTAAGATTTCAGTAGCTCTATACAGGCAGAACTAGAACGAGATTCTCTTCAGAATTTTTTTTTTTTTTAAAGTCTCTGCTGGTAGCCACTCTCATTGCATTTTGTCCTTCTTTGTACTGAGTTTTTTGTTCCTGAAAATAAACACTTTACTTTTTGGATCTTGGTTACATTTTGCCATCTTCTGAGACACTGCCTGTTTCATTTGGTGTTGCTCACACAGCTCAAATGGTTGTATATTTCAGTTGAATCACCCTGTTAAAAATCTAAAATGGTCTCCATTTATTACTTTTTTGTTTTGGGCTTTGAATAAGCTTTTCAAAGCAGGGACTGTTTGCTACTCTGTTTGCACAACGCCCAGCACAATGGGCCCACCATCTTGACTGTGGTTAAGGGATAAGACAAACAATAATAAAAGCAAAAACTAACGAAAAAGACTGTTGATGGCTGATAGTCATAGGAGGAAGCAATAACGAGCACCCCACTATGGTGACTGATTCTCCTAATGTACTCACTCCTCCTCTTCCCCACACTCTCAACATGGGTTCTGATACATTGTTCTCCGCATACAATAGTTGTCTTGAAAATCAACAGATAACCGGTTACAGAAGGGGAGAGTGGATACGTGAACATGGCATATCCACTAGTAGCCGATTTGGTGAGCCTTATGCTCAGCACACATACAATTTGAGTTTCATTTTCCATCCATGCCCAGTTGGTAACAAGCTTTCCTGAAGAAGCTGAAAAATCTTTCATCCAAAACCAAACAAGCCATAATGGGCCAGAACATCTGTCTTTGATGCTCCCGGAAAAGCTAATAAACAATTAACATTTTAGTAACACAATCACACCACTGTGGGCAACTCAGCTTTACTGACATGGGTTTCAATGCTGTGCCTAGTAAATCTTGTTCTCTTACACCTACCTGGCTTTACACGGCAGATGAAAGATATAACAGCATAGCAGGTTAGTGCTAAGATGCCGGGAACAGCAGCTGTACACAGAAAGGGGCAAAAATGTTCTCCCCACTCTTAAGAATTATGCAGCACTTCTCCCCTTTTAGCTTTTCTTACCATCTTTGATCTCATCCGGGTCATAAGCCCCCTGCACTGTGCTTTCCCGCAGCCAAATTGGCCTCTCTCTGGTTGGCTTCCCTTCATTTGTTGACCGATTAAGATCCTCCTGGTCTTCCATGCTGATGACGACATTCTGGGTGTACAAGTCCTCGTATGACGGCCCTTTTGTAGTCCATGCTTCCCGATGGTATCCACCTGCTAGGCCAGCTGCCCCTGCAGCAGCAGCAGCAGCACGTTCTTTGCTATGTAGAAGTCAAAGGGATAAAAAAAAGATACCATTCAGAATTAGTCCTTTCCTGTATAACAGACGTTTCCTGTTGTGATTTTCAAAAAGAGCCCAGGAAATTTAGCCACATACCTCCTATTAAAATTAATGATCTCCCGTGATATGCTTGGAGAATCTCAACCCCCATTTCTTAACCATGTTGCCAAGAATTTCTAGACCAACTCTTTGATTGAGGAATGTAGGGATCAAAATACTAGACAATCTCAACTACACACTGTGATATGCAGGAGAGACACTAGAAGGCAAGGAGGTTGTTAAGCTTTGTGAATATAATTACATAGGAATAACAGCCAACCTGGTTATATGCCTGAATACTCTGAAATGAAAATCACATCGATACACAACATGGCCCTTGCCAGTAGCTAACTGGAAAAGTATTTATTTGCTGTTAAACCATAGTCTTGTATTGAATAGATTAAAACACCCAGGTTTAACCAAGTGGGTTGACCGGATTGGAGTCTCATAATGCTCAGATGTGGGGATTCTTATTCATAGTGCTTATGAGCGATTAGACAAATTCACCTCGGAAAACTAAGTTGAAATCCCAGCTCTGATCACAAGTGATAGTGAACTTGAAAGAACTACCTGGTGAAGTTCTATGGCCTGTGTTATACAGGAGGTCAGACTAGATTATTTTAGTCAGGGGCTTGGGGGAAGGGAGAGGGGGTTTACAGGTCAGCAACAGAGTGGGGCAATGACTGAGATTTGGTGGAGGCTGTTGTCCTAACCCTGAGTAACAGAGGGTGGTGGTGGGGGGCTGAAAGTCAGTATTGATGGTTACTAGGCAGAACTGGGTGAGTGCCCAGGGCTGGAATAGCAAGGGGCTGCTCATCAGAATTTAGCACCAGCTTATTTTCTCAGTTGATCCATAGCCAAATCATTGTCATCCAGGTTCCTATGTGGGCCAGGAAAATGCACTACTTGGATGTGAATAAAGAGAACAGAGATCTGAATGTCCTCTGCCACTGATGGCAATGAGCCCAAATTACCTTCGCTATCTGGTCTTGTGCTCTTACGTGCATAGTGAGCAGGAAAGGCCACAGAAAGAATCTTCCCATTTTCCACTTGAGGGAAACCCAGGGTGAATGAACTGCTAGGCTAACATCGCTCAAAGGAATCAACAGATTCAATGGAGAATGCACCCATCCACCCTTATAGATCTTGCAAGCATTTTGAACACTTTATATAGTAAATGACATCAAAGGCTGCTGACAGATAATAACTATGCATGGGCGCCACCCTCCCTTTGTATAGGACATGATCAAACAAGCATGCTAATGCTGTCTCTGTACCATCCCCGGGGTTGAATCTATACTGATAGAAGATCCAGGTGAACTTAGAGGTGTTCTGCCATGATCTTCTCAATAAGATTCCCCAAAGAGGGAAAGTTTGAGAGCGGGTGGTAATTGGGGAGGTCACTGATCTCAAATGTTTGTTTATTAAGCAAGTGTTTACCCACTGCTTGTTATCCTAATTCTATTCTATTCTGATGTTTAAAGGTTGGTCCTGGGAAATTACATACACATGCCATCATTGTACTTGCTCTGGTAGAAAATAATTGTGCACTCAAATCTCTGCCAGGAGCAAGAAATATTTAACCTTTCAACAGCCAGGTAGATGTTCCAGGATACATACAATATTTTTGTATGTTTACATCTTATACAACATACACACATTCACAGAATCAATGACTTTTGTTTCTTTCCTAGAGTCAGCCCGATCAGGAAAAAACAACTTGAATTTCTGAGCAAGTAGGAGAGACTATTTTATGCATGAAGATCACATATGCAACTTAAGGAACCACACAGAGATCTTCTCTCAATTTGTATTACTTCAAATACTGGTACTTTTCAGTTTTCAAAGAAAGGCATGTGTTCTGTGAAAAGCACCATTCTCCTTCCCCCACAATAAAAATCAGCAACCGTAGAGCTTCCCTGACAATTTTATGTAATCCACTTTCCTACAATACACAATGCAAAAAAGCCTCCCTCACCAGGACTGCAGCAGTGACATTTAAGTGTTCAGCAGGGTCAGGGATTGCCTTGTCAATTCAAAGCCTCCTTTCCCCTATGAAGTTCCATTTAGTTGTGATATACTTATCCAATGATGTCAAGGACAATTTTTTAAAGTAAGAATTCTTAAATAAAAGATACCTATCCCTGTAAACTAGATTAAACCATCTCCTGCAATGTGATTAATTTACAGGGAGTAATGAGTGATTTAACTCCTTGGTATGCCCCAGGATAACCAAAGCCAAGAGGGTTTATGTCTACAATTTTACCCCTGTTAAGGTCAATGACTAAGTAAATGGCTCCATTTTCTTCCTTGTTTGTACAACAGTATCATCAATTATGCTGTTAGCAGCAACGGTGCAGCCCCTTGAGACCATCGGAGTGGGGATTTACCTGCCGCTATGAAGAAGCAGTGCCTTTTTGTTCAGTGTCCCTGCTATGGAGAAGTGAATTAAACACCACTGAACAGAGACATAGGACCAGATGCTCAGCTGCACCAGAGCAGCGCTTGGAACAGAGCTGAAGAGAGGGAGCAACTCCTATAACAAACTTTCCATCTCCCTTGATTCTAGGGCTGTTTTGTCCCCTGGCACACGCTAGGGATGCCCTGAACTTGCCTGGCTGCAACAGCTCCTGGGAGCTATTGCGAAGCTGGGGATCGGGGATTAGGCAGTAGTGTGGCTGGCTACACTGGCTCTACGCTGTTGGTGGGTCACCTTACATGGAAAGTCCCCCAGCATAACTGATTAAACTGGCTTTAAGGTTGCACAAAGCATCTTTAGCAGGGCTAGGATATGGCTAAAAGAAACCAATGAGCAGAGCTCAGATTATAAGTATTTAAATCAAACACAAGTTTTGCATCTCAACTGTTTGTAGAAACTGAAGAAAAGACAAGCATAGAAAAACTAAGGCTCTAGAGTCCAAAAGATGTGTATGGTAATTTAAGTACATATCTGCGATTTGCATTAATGAAAATTAGGTAACTCCCTCACGCTATTGTTTTTAACAGCCTCCACTAAAAGGTATATGGAACCATGGTCTTCGGTAGTGTAATTGCAAAAATAGGTCATTCAGGAAATCTAGGATGTTACATTACACAAGGTGC
This sequence comes from Platysternon megacephalum, assembly GCA_003942145.1. Lineage (NCBI taxonomy): Eukaryota > Metazoa > Chordata > Testudines > Platysternidae > Platysternon > Platysternon megacephalum. The sequence goes on along the minus strand of QXTE01000145.1, from coordinate 896,881 downwards.
TGGTATTTTAAACAAGAAAAAGTGGAGGGGAGATTAAATTCAACCCATCTGGAAAGCCACTGGGGCTGGTTTATGAAAAGCAGGCTCTTATTATGATACTTGCATGGGACAAATTTATGCTTAGTAGAGGATTTACAAAATATCACTTAAGTCTGTTTAGAAAAATCTAAGTAAATGATTTGACCAGTCTCGCAATGGAGATGCATGATTGTTAGACAATTTCCAGTGTAGACAGTGCGTGCTAAAGCTCTCCAGAAGACACACAGAGTTATTTGCTCCTGTGTGAACAGGAAAGGCAGGAAATTCAGAAGATTTTTTCTTCAGTAGCATCAAATGTCAGTTTTACCAATGCTTCCAGTATCTCAAGACTCTGTAAAATGGAGTAAATAAATAACCCAGAGGGGTGTGTGTGTGTGGAGGGGAGAGATGGGGGAAAGAGGATATTCTTTTTTTAAATTTCACTGTAGCACTTTTATGCAATTAGCTGCTTTGAATTAATAAGGGTTAATAAATAATTGAATCACTCTATGTGCTGAAGCTAGTTGTTTTCAAGTAACCATTTAAGAAGCTGCCTATTTATTTTTGTAAGTCCGTGCACAGAGTAATTAATCATTTACAATGTTTGTTTGTTTTTTAAAGTATTTAAGAGCCACGTAAGTGGGTGCTGCTGTTATTTAACCATTATTCATGGGACTGCACCAGGCATTTGCTGTGTTAATTTTCTAGTCACAGAGATGAAATAGCCATGCGGAGGCTTGAAAAAGGCCTATTTCTCTCATTTGAGGTGGTTATCCCAAATGTGTTAGTCAAACTACAGAAACTGGTTTTAAAGCAAAGTCTAATGATTAGGGTTAGGAATAAAGGCGCCAAAAATTCTACTCCTGTATCTGATAGTTTGGTCTTGGACAAGTTGGTTCCCCTCTGTATATACCTTAGTTTCTTCATCTGTGAGATGGAGAACATTAGTTAGTTCATATCTGAGATCCCTGGCTAGAAGGGACTAGACAGGTTAGTCTGCATGTGAAAGAAAGGAACCTGAAAAACCAACAGCATTATATTTGGTGGGGGCGGTTGCTCCAGTAGTGTAACTTTTTTTTCCGGGTGTGCGTAAGTGTTTTTTTTTTAAACTGAAAATAGGCAGAGCACACTAGATTTCACCGCAGCTGACAAAACTGACAGCTCACTGCATCTTTCTATGTTATTTAAACGTCATCTCTTTTTGCATAGTTAGAAATCGTCTGAAGGATGCAGTTTGGTTTCCTAAGGCTAGGAAAATATTAATCTTAGAGTTCTTGATTATAACAGGTCTTTCCCTATAAAGGTGTATATCAAGTGGGGGAAAATAAGAATAAAAAAGATACTCATAAATAATTTCTTTGTGTAAGAGTTTTGTTATAAGTGGGTTTGAAAATGCAAAGTGTGGAAGACAGCTAGTTTAGAGTTTCAAAACCTTCATAGAAGCAAAAGAAAAAGAAGGTGAAAGGAAAGATGTTTCCAATGGAAAGAAGACAGTAAAACAGCATGGGGTGCCCAAAGTGTGTCCTGGAGTCCAGAGGCTGCCTACAGAGCTCTGTAAAGTGGTCACAGCTCTTCTCTGAAGTTAAAGATGGTCTTGCAAAACTATGTGGTCTCAGCTTCTTACGCAGCAGCTATGTATACCCTCCTGTGGGACAAATATTCTTATTAAAAGGCAAGGGCAGCTTCAGTCTGCTTTGTTTTATGAAAAATGGTTGCAGCCCTGGTGTCCTGGCAATTGTAGACTGTAAATCTCTTGAGGCAAAGATTATTTATCAGTGTCCTGCATTGCTGACGCTGAACAAACGAGTTATCAAGATTCAGGCAACGATATGGTTAAGGCAGACAAACATGCAATATGAAAGCAGTGTGGCTGAAGAGGACTTTGTGCCCATTCCCACCTCTGTTTCAGTGCTGGAATCTCTGTGGGTTCTGGCTCAAGGATTTCATAGGCCAAGTTAACGTCCTCTGTCTCTCGTAGCAGTGCGTAGATGGGCTCAATCTGCTCATTAAACCTTGCCACAAGAGTCCGTGCATCCTTTTTGGGCATCGCCGACTCATCCTCTTCCACTTCATTCTGACAGAACGTACAGCGGAAGGTTCCTAAACAGAAAAGAAGTTGCTAAGCACAAGGAGAAAGTCAAAAGGCCCACATCTTTATGCAGCATTTAAAGAGAAGTATTTTGCTGTTCTCTTAGATTGAAACTAAATAGCTTTTCTCCTTGGGACAACTTTCTTCCCACACATAATGTACCTGATTATTATTTTAACCAGACAAAGTGAGACTTTCGATGCCATCCAGTGATGCAGAAAACTGGTTAGGGTTTCTCTGCAAAGCCTCTCTCTCTGCAAAGCCCTAAAGGATGGCAAGTTGCACCATTCAGACATATCCTAGCATTACACATTCTTTTCCTTACCACACATTTTTAATGGCACTGAAATATCAGTTTCAAGATGTATTTTGGGATGGTCAAATTTAGGGGCTTGCAGTGTCTGAAGAACTTGCCTTCATCCCTCTCTAAAATAATCTTGGGGGGAGGGGCGATCACTCAATTTCATTACATACTGCTACTAAAAACAGTGTTTTTAATGCTCACATTCTACTAAAAGAATAACCCACTCCCTCTTCCTTTTCAGTTGGTAGTAATTTTCTCCAAAAATTTCTTTGAGTTTGGGTCTCCAAACAAAGACAATTTTTCTTTATCTTTTTAAAAATCTGTTCTGTTAGTTTAGAGTTGTTTGACTATAAAGAAAAAAGGAAAAAAACTGGTCTCTTGCATTCCAATTAGGAATGTTGTGTATGTGTAACTCAAAAAAAGGTCAGAATTTACTCTAATTTAGATTGTTTTGTAGATCATCACGATCTAAGAAACAAGCCAAGGGAAAAGGAAATTGGTTCAGTAGCACTGAAGTTACATTTTTTTTTTTTTTAAGTACTTCTGCAGTGGAGGATTTTCTGTTCCATTTCACTTGTCAATCTGTGGCTAAGAATTTTAGGGAAGCACATTTACAGTAGGACTTTACCATCCAGCTCAATATTAGAGTTGCTGCAAAACGCGTTATCTCATGCTACACTTGCAGCGATGCGTAGGAAATTCAGGTCATCCCAAATCCTAGATGGAGAAAGTGGTGCTACTTACCTAGAAGATTAAATTGAGGGCTGAGAGCAGAGGCTTTTGGATTTATCTTCGCACCTCTACCACTAACTGGTTGCATTATTTTGCCTTTATATGGCAAACATTTAGTGTAGCCTCACAATGCCCTATGAAGAAGGTAAATATTATTCCTTGTTACAAACAGGGAACCTGAGGCGCTGAGAAGGGAAGTGACTTGCCCACGGTCATGTGCAAAGTCAGTGTCAGAATCCGGATTTGAAGCCACACCTTCTCACTTCTAGTCCCTTGCCAATCGACTAGATTAAAGCATCTCATAGGCAAGTAATTTCCCCTTGTTCTGTTTCCCAATCTGTGAACTGGGAATAATATTTATCTGCTACCTCACTGCATTACTGTCCCCAGGGCCCTCTTGCTTCATGAAAAGCTTGCACTCTATTTAATAGCAGTCTCATTTGTTGACTTGGCAAGGTGTATAGGGAAGTCAACTCATCTGACAATGAACATGCGTACCAATGGCTAGATCACTGACACCATGTGCAAACTCAGCCTCTGGGTCAACTTTGAAGAGGTAAACTTGGGCAGGGAGAGGGGTCAGAATATCTGCCACACTGCATTGGAAGTTTCCCAAAGTCACAACTGAGTAAACTGTTGTACATTAACCATTGGGTTCTAGATTCAGATGATGGGGACATTGTCTCCTGGGGTTTCATGTTGCTTCCAACATATATTTACCGCATGAACCTGGGGCTAGTCACTTTATCTCTCTGCTTCCCCAAATGTAAAATGGGGATAATACTTACCTAGCTGTTTCACAAGTGGCTGCAAGAATTAGTTAGTACTCTGAAAATAAGACACTACAATAAGTGCTGTTTATTACAGTAGGTACAACCTGCAGCACCTCACAGGGATTTCTAAATATTTAAAGTTCGTTTATATTTGTGAACTTTTTCTCTTTGTACTGTGAATCAGGGATGGCAGATCTCTGTCTCTCCCCCCACTGCAACCTAAGCAGACACAAAATTAGTGTCTTATGTATAGCTTACACAAAGTTTTAATTTTTTTGCATTAAAAACTCTCTCTCCTCTACCCCCAGAGTTTTTCCTAGACAGAAAACAAACCCAATAATGTTTACATTAAAGTCAACTTTTTGAACTCATGAAGTCAAAGTCATTTTGAAAAAATTGACAAAAAAGGCACCTCAGCCCTTACTTTAGAAAGTTAACATTATATGCATGGGAAAGCAAGAGCATTGACAGTGGTGGCAAAAGACGCTGAGTGAGAATGGGAAAACGGTGGCTTTCTCCAGCCCTTTCTTAATCCAAGCATAAAGCACTATGCTTATTTTGTCATGCTATAAAAAGCACCACCACTCATGCATAAACTGCATATTATATAAATTTGTCAGTCCAGTTAAGTTTTAAGTCACAGTTTGATCTCATTCACATTCCACATCTGAGGCCATCAGTACCCCTGAGTTCACAGAACAACCTGAATAAGTCTAGAATAATTAGTAAGATTCAGCTCATATTATGAGTTTATTGACTGGAGAGTGGTTGACTGCAAGCCCTACAGAAAAAGCCCGGTTAAACATTTCTTAGGTGGCTCAGGCTTTTCACACTTTCACTCACGAACCCCTGGCGTCTTAACTAAAGATTAAAAACAGTCAGGACAGCTCCAATTCAAAGCACCTTAAAAAAAATAATCAGAATTAATGCAGCTCTAATTTAATAGAATTCTTAAAACTAAGGCTGATTTACTGCAACTTCTCCAGGGCTCTTAAGGAACAAAAAATAAATGTCAATATAATGAGTTACGTAAAAAAACTGGAGAATGATTGGAGTGACAAGTTTCCTGCAATCGTGCTCAAGTTTTTTGTGGCGAGGCAGCACTTTAGAAGAAATACTCACATTTAGGAGCAGAACTGAGCAGCTAGTCTCAAGTGCCGCCCATCAGGACAATGCTGAAAACCTCACTTGTGGGATGTTAAGAGGTCACAAAATCACTATATCACTACTATACATCATTGCCTTGAGATATTGCATCGCAACAACTTTGATACAACTTTCTGCCAAACATGCATTACAATGTTGTCACATAGGAATTTGTCCCATTAGACAAACTTGAAATAGTGGTCACTCTAAGGTCAGAGATTGTCAGACTTGCACCATTCAACATTCCTCCTGTCATCCCAACAAAGGCACAGTTTTGCTTTTCCTGTCATGCAAACCAAAGTGGTCAGATATCCTGGCCGGCAAGGGTGATCCTAGCTTTAAAAAAAAGAAAGTGGTCAGTCAAGAGGCTTTGAAATGGGAAACCAGAAATAGATGTCCTCCTTCTTCTCCCAGCCACCGTGCACACACTCATTGAACTTCTCCTGGTACTCTATGGAAATCTACAATGTGTAAAAAGATACCTATCTGAAAGAGATCAGAATCGTACATTCCTAGACTTGCAAGGGTGAACAAACCGGTGAGTGGGTTCCCCAAGGCATACTACAAGCAAGCAGTACATCAGGTTCTGAAGTATGCAGGCCAGAATATTCAGTCAAATGAAATCTAGCCAGCAGGGACTGAGTAAAGGGAAGAGTCAACAGCTAAGTCTAAACATTATACTAAGCACATAATACATGAACATACGCATTGTATTAGCTATACTTTTATTACATAAAAACCTACATTAAAAGAGTATTAAGGTTGCAAAGTCAAGTACCCAAAAGTTAGGAGATGCCAGAATTAAAGTTGCCTGTGCATCCTTAATTCAGCCCCCCTTTTGCATATACCTTATGATACAATCTAATTACATGATCACACACTATTTTTCCAACAGGACCCCGGCTCATTCAATACACAGGATGGACAGTGTTCACTTAATGAGCAATTATTCAATATTTTGTTTTATTCTCATTATTCAATGAATGGCCCCAGGCCTTATTTACTGCACATGCTTCAAACCCTGCTCTAAAGACACAATTATTAATTTCCTCATGGGCTTTTCTGTGGTGCTCATCACCATAGTATCTGAGTGCTTAAATTTTAATGAATATATTTTTACAATACCCCTGTGAGATAAGCAGATATTATTATCCCCATTTTACAGATGGGGAACTGAGGCACAGAGATTAAAGTCAAAAGTATCCACTAATTTTAGGTTCCCAATTTGAGATGCCTAGGACCTGATTTTTCAGAGTACTTATAATTATATAGCACTTCATACGTTCAAAGCACAGCTCCCATTGACTTGAGTTGCAGCTGTGAGCGCTCAGCACTTCTGCAAATCAGACTTGAGGATCTCAAGTCAGGCACTCAGAACATGACGAACACACAATGAGTGAACACTTGTGAAAAGTTCAGTTTAGGTGACTTGCCCAGGATCACGTAATCTTTAAAAATCTTTAATATGGAGATATACCTATCTCATAGAACTGGAAGGGACCCCGAAGGGTCATTGAGTCCAGCCCCCTGCCTTCACTAGCAGGACCAATTTTGCCCCAGATCCCTAAGTGGCCCCCTCAAGGATTGAACTCACAACCCTGGGTTTAGCAGGCCAATGCTCAAACCACTGAGCCCCCTTACTCCTCTACAGGGAAACATTGAGAGCATAGCAGAGACTGGCCCTCTGCATTCTGTTCAGGAGCCAGGATAGACCGACAGCAGCCCCAGTTGAAACTGCAGGCGAAAGTCCTGCTCAGCCCAGGAAGGTACATTAATTGAATCGTCAGGGATTTTAGCTGCTACAAATCTAATAACTCTCTACTGAGCATGTGCAAACTGCATTGTTTTCAAAGGCTTATAACCTGGCCAAATTTGGGCGGATTGTCACAGGAACAGCAAAAAGGTACATCTGAAACAAAGGCCACCCCCTGCCAGATTTCAAGTCCCTGCTCCAAATCATGGGGACCCTACCATGGATTTTTTTAATACAGGCAAAACAAGTATTTTTCCCTAGCCTTGTTCTTGGACATGGGTGAACTGTTTTGGCTATAATTTTCCAAAACAATTCAGCCTGAGGAAGACACCCAGTATGGAAAATCTTAAGCCAAACGGTTACAGTTTGACAAAGTTATAAGCAACTGAAAACAGGCTCTTACAATGGGAAATGTCGATCACCCTTAATTATAGGCAATGCTACCAGCACTGCCTATAATTAAGTTCCCTTCATCTCTCATTGATTTCCCAGGGTCTAGAGGACCATTTACCACAACACCGAAGGCATCGCCCTCCTGACTCATTAAGGAGGGGAAATGCAGCTCAGTCACAATAGCTTCTGAATCATTCACCACATATTGTAGTTCGAGGGAGTGGAGGGCTGGAGCAGTGGTCTGGAAGTCAGGACTCCCGGGTTCTAGTTCCATCTCTAAAACTGACTTCCTATGTGACCTTGAACAAGTTTAGTTAATGTGCCTTAGCACTGGCCTGACGGACCATCTGTAGGGGTGAAAGTATTCAGTCTCTGTAGATCATTTAATCCTGGGCCTCCTGCTAAGACTTCTCTGACAGAGGAACCAATTAGTGCCTGCTGTGTGTTAGGATGATGACACCTGCCTACTAGAAACTGGAGCAAGAGGGGAAACTGAGGCACAGGGCGATTATGTGATTTGTTAATAAAATATCAGTGGCATAGTTGGAATTAGAACTCCGGAGCTCCTAATTCAAGGTGTTTCATATACACAAGGCATTTCACATATCCCTCTGGACCACCCAGATTCCCGGCCCTCTATAAACAACCCTTCATGATTGTGAGGAGAAAGCATCAAAATCGGTCAGGATGTGGAGCATTTTAGGCTCCAGTCCTGAGGATATATGGTCTCTATTCCCTTATATGTTGTTGCAGCCTGTATACCCCTTTTGGTATCCCATGGCCCTAGACACGTTTGCATTCATGGTTCACTTCCAAAAAAAGCAAGCCCCTTTTGGCAATAATGTGCAAGATGTGTGTTTTATTTTTTTTTAAATAAGCAAGTTTATCAGAATCTCATCATTACAAATACTCCAGTTTATTCCAACATGTATTAAAAAAAGGCAGTTACAGAGAACACTATTTAGCATAAACCATACTAATTCCACATTTAATCTTTTTGACACAGATTTTATGGTCCACTGGATCTTAAATTCTTGAGGACATTCCACTGCCCAAAGCTGATTGCAGCATTAGCTCTTGAAATGTGACATGAGAAGAGCGTGTATATTTTTATATTAGTCTTGTCTGGGGCTCTAGATATTCAAATGCACATGTTACTGCAAGAAGCTCTAACTGTTATAAACACCAGGCTGTGCACAATGAAGGTTGGCATCTAGAGAATATTTGTAATCCAAAATCCTGGATAAAAGTCACCTTGCCAATATCACCTAAAATGCATAGGCTTTCATCATGACACTTAAAAATACTTGTTTTAATTTCTCTCACCTTCAAATAGAATGAATTTCATTGTGACCAAGACACACTACAGAGGTTAAAGACAGTGACAGGGCAAGGCCAGAAGAGCCTGGAGACATCTGAAAATGGGGAGGTAAAAAGTGACACATAAAAGGTGCTGCTCAGAAAAGCATGTGAAAAGCATTATGGATTTAGTTCAAAACCAGGTAGGCAGGTCCACAGTGCCTTCCATGAGAAACTGCCACTAGAGCAAACAGGGGCAGTGTGTGAATTTCCCCAATGCACATTGGTTCAGACCTGCAAAGGGGTGGGTGAGTACAGTGAAGCCACCATGCTGCTTTTCCTGTCCCCTATCCCCACAGCTATGCCAATGCAAATAAACCTGACCTGCAGCAACCTCGGCTTATTCCTTGGGCTTCTCCTGAGCAGGTACTACCCAATTATGTGACAGATTTAGAATATGGATTTGCCCTCTAAGTAGTAAACTGAGACCAAACATTTCATTTGGGACTTAAGCCAAGGTTGCACCCACGTAGTGAAGGGCTGGTGCATTAACCCACTGCATTACCAAGCCCCTATTATTTTGAAATATATGTAACAGATATTGTATTTAAGGGCTTGCATTCACTAGAACTATTTTTTAATAATACCCACCAGAAGTGTGTTCAGGAAACACCACCTTCTGGAGGGTACAAAACTACAATTTCCCAGCATATGAAAAGCTCTCCGTATTTCCCGTCTGTCCTTTTAAATGAAATTCATTTAAAAATAAATAAAATGGCAACTATACATGAAGAGGAGAGACAGACATGCTGCATTAGCAGCAAGATGGTGACAAGATGGTAATTTATAATTGCTGTTAATCAGTGTCTCACCACATCCAGAGTGAAATTTCACTTAAGCAATACATATGCTTATGCATTATGTACTCTCAATTTCAGAAACGTGTACATCCATAAAGGTTAGGGACTGGCAGTGCTGGAAACAGAAGGCCTCCATTAAGCCACAGAGTGGATTTTAATGAGGCAGTTCAGTGCATGTTATCTCAGAGCATCAAACAGATGCCTCAGCAGCTCTTGTTCTTATTGTTAAAGCGTCCTTAAAATAATTAAAAAAATGTAACATATATAAAGTACTGTATCTTTTTCAGAGGATCTCAATGTGCATGATAAAGGTAGATATGTATCCCCGATTTATGCACAGGAAAACAGAGGCACAGATATGTTAAGTGGCTAGCTCAAGCCCACAGAGTGAGAGAGTTAATGGCCAAACGAAGATTAGAGTTTATGATTTCTATGCCCTATGCTCATTTGTTAGACCACACTGTTTTTTGTGTGTATGTTGATTATTTAAAGAGATTTACTTCTCCTTGTTGCTTGATGCAGCTATTAGAATTCCCAGGTCTATGAGCTTTCATCGCAAAGCCATTTGAGCCTCCAATAGAGAACAATGTAGATAAATAAAAAAATTAAAAATACAAGTCCCTCCTTACTACAGTAAACGCCAGTTAAACGAAGGGTTTCAGAGGGGAAGTGTTATGGATGTGGAAAGAATTTGCATGAAACACAAAGCCTCATGTACACACAAGGAATCTATTTAAGAACAAAGAGTGAAAGTGAAATACTTGTCTTAAACAGTCTCTAGGCACTCATCTGAAAGGCTTACAGGCCAATGTCAAAAGCCTATATTTCCACACCAGTGCTTCAAAAAGTCGCATGCCTCAGAAGTCTGGCTTAAGCTGCTGATCACAGGAGTTCAAATAAGAAGGCTAGGTACAGGAAGAACTCCAAGATTATGCTTTGTTTTTAATATTCTATTTATTAGTATTTCAAGATTGGCCAGCACAGGAGAAAAGAACAAACATCTTGTACTTATGCCTAACCACATTCATATTCTTGTATTTAATTTGTTATTACAAGGAACAAAACCTCCACCCCCCAGCAGGTTCTGTCCTGAAGGGAGAGCAAGAGACATGCTGCTCTTCAGCTTACTTTTTCCTCCTATTTTAAGAACGACATACACTGGTGGGCACTTAAGGAGAACCATTCAGCTTTTTTCAGCGAGTGGTTACTTAGGAACTAAGAACTGCCATACCAGACAGACTCATCATGGGCCATCTGGCCTGGTATCCTGTTTCTCTGCAGTACGGGAATAGACCAGTGTTAATATCCTTTTCTTCCTGATGCACCAGATCAGACCGATGGACCATCCATCTCGTCCAGATGTTTCAGAAAGTAGCTTTAAAAAAACAACTCAGTGAATCCAAGTGTGTAATACTGTATAATGGGAGGACATTTCTCCCTGACCAAGCTGGGATTCAGTTTATGCTGAGAAACATCAGGGCAGTTAGCACTTTTATATTTGCTAGTGAAACTCTAAATTCTATTCTTAGTCACATAAAAAGTATTTTAAAATTCATTTTAAGTGAGCTACCTGTTATATTTCACCACATGCAACCTTACTATTGTATCGGGATGGGGTAACTAGGACCACCCAAATAAACTTCTAGATACTTTTACTGCTTCTCATTATTCTTCCTCCTTAATTCTAGGCGTCTTTAATGTATCTTTTCACATGGAAGCCCTTCCCCTCTCCTTATGTACACACCTGTCATGAATCTTTTGTTGCTCTTTCCTTGATCACTTCTATTCCTGATGTATCTTGTTTAAGAACCCTCATGCAGCAGATCCAGTAAGTGTAATGTGAGATCAAGACAAAAACAAAACCAACTCAGCCATATGACCCCAACAAAGCTCTACAACTACGCAACTAGGCTAGCCCATAACTTTTTTGCATGTGTGGTGAACAAGAACAAGAGTAATTTGGAAACTGGACTGAAAATTCAGGCAGTATGCCACATCACACAGTAAATAGGCAGTGGCTAGTAGGAATGACATCCCTCTCAGTGCAGAGAATAGGAGCAGATGGAAAGAGAGGGTCCAAAGGACAGATCTGGGTAATTGCAGAAAGGAGCCAGAATTGTTGTACAAGAGGAGGAAATTAGAATGATACAGTTACTATAGACTGTCTTTGAAAGTGGACCAGAAGAGGGAACTTCACTCACTCTAGAGCTAGGAATGGGGGGAGAGAAGGCAAGGGGAAGACAGCATGAGAGGAGTACAGGACAGACTGGGCTTGAGCTGCTATCCAGAATGAAAGCCTCATTCATGGTATTAGGAAGGGTCTCTACTAAAGCTTGGACTGGCTTTATGTGCACATCTCTCCACACTGTCTCAGAGAAAGAAACTGTAGTGTTTTACTTTCTACCCATCACTGTGGTTGTCTTATTTTTCCTTTCTGTTGATTCACAGAGTGAGAGTATTATGGGACTCTCCCCAGGGACCCAAGTAGAAGATAGAAATGAGCTATGGACACATGGGTGCTAACCATAACACCTCTGACCAGCCCACCCATGCTGCCTAGTTAAATCAAAGGTGCAGGTTTCAAACCTTGTTCATCTTGCACAAACACAGTCCCTTTACATTTGGGGCCACTTCTCCTTTCTTGACCTTGATCTCTATTGTACAGTGGAGTTGCATCATACGCGCATTTAACTTACGCGAATTCAACTATACACGCACAATGAGCGTATGCCCTGAGTGAGTGTGAGATGGGAGACGTGAATCTGCTGTTCCCTCAGTCGGTCTCAGTTCCTGCGTGCCTCTCATAGTGTGAGCATCTCGCCGCGCTGAGTGTGATTCTAGTGTTTAAAGATACGTATTTTTCATACAACATGGCCCCTAAACGCAAGCCAACTACTTCATCTGGTGCTCAACTGAAGAAACAGCGATCTGTTCCAACGCTGGAGGAAAAACTGGCTGTGTTGGACTTATTGAGAGACGGTATGTCGGTCTCCAACGTGGCGCATAAATATGGCCGCAACGAATCTAGCATCCGTGCCATCAAGATTCGAGAGAGAGAAATTCATCAAGCCGTGGCATCAAGTGCTCCAATAACTGCTAAGGTGACGAGCCAGGTGCGTGATAAGACTTTAGTGAAGACTGAAAAGGCATTAAACTTATGTCTGGAAGACTTCAACCGTAAACGTGTGCCTATTGATGGCAACACGTGGCAAGAAAAGGCTCTTAGCCTCTACACGCTGTTCAAACCTCCCGCCGAATAGGGACAGCCTTCTGATGAGAACGAATTCAAAGCCAGCCAAGGTTGGCTTAACAGTTTTAGGAACCGCTTCAACCTCAAAAACGTGCAGACTACTGGTGAAGCTGCATCTGCCGATGAAGAGGCAGCAAAAGCCTACCCCGAACAATTAAAGAAAATCATAGAAGAAAAGGGCTATCTTCTGGAACAAGTTTTTAATGCTGACGAGACTGGGCTCTTCTGGAAAAAAAATCATTTCGAAATCAGAAAGACAAGCCTCTGGCTTCAAAGCAGCTAAAGACCGTATGACTGTGTTGTTTTGTGGCAATGTGGCTGGGCATTTAATAAAGCCGGGCTTGCTCTACAGGGCTGCAAATCCCCGTGCCCTAAAAGGCAAGAACAAAAATCTCCTGCCTGTGTTCTGGCAATCAAATAAAAAGGCTTTGTTGACGGCAGTATTATTTCTGGATTGGTTCCACAAGTGTCTCATTCCGGAGGTCAAGCGGTACCTTGAAGAGAAAGGACTTGACTTTCAAGTGTTGCTGATCGTAGACAATGCTCCTGGCCACCCTGAGGCACTCCAGTTTGCGCATAACGACGTTGAAGTCGTCTTTCTCCCCCCCAATACCACCTCCATTCTCCAACCTCTCGACCAAGGCGTGATTCGCTGTTTCAAGGGCTTACGTTCTCACGGATACGTAGCGCTATGGATGCTGATTCCAATCTTAATGTGATGGAGTGTTGGAAGTCCTTCAACATTGCCGATTGCATCACTTATATTAAACAGGCAATGGATGCAATCATGCCTGAAACAGTCAATGCATGTTGACGAAACCTATGGAAAGAATGTGTGAATGATTTTAAGGGCTTCCCGACCATTGACAAAGAAGTGAAACGCATTGTTCAGGTGGCCAGGCAAGTGCGTGGTGATGGCTTCGTCGACATCCTTGAGGAAGAAATTGAAGAATTAATTGAGAGCCATAGAGAAACATTGACTAACGAAGAGTTAGAGCAACTGATAAAATCGTCTACAGAAGACGAAGACGACGAACAGGAAGAGCCAGCAAGTTGGAATCTTCATAAATTTGCTGAAGTGTTCCAAGCAGCAAAACACTTGAATGATTTAATTTCTGAATATGATCCCTCTATGGAACGAAGCCTCAAAAATCACACGTAGTATTACAGACGATTTGAGACTGTATCAAGAAATGTTTGAGCAGCTCAAGAGACAACAGCGACAGTTGCCGATCACCATATTTTTCAAGAAAAAACAACCAGCAGCAGATGAGCCTGGCCCATTGTCTCCTGGATCAACATCAAGCCCTGACAACCCCGCAATAGTGTCATCGTCGTCGCAGACTAGCAAGAATATCCAGGATGAATGGTGAGTGATTAGGTTTACTGTTTTCCTTTTTTATTCTTTCATTCTTCCGTCTCTCTCTCTCTCTTTTATGTAATTAAAAATACAGTACTGTAAAATTATATTTTGCATATGTACTCTTATATACTGTACATTACTGTATACATTATACATTTATACATATTACTGTACAGGGTCGTATACTGTACACAAAACCATGTATACTGTACTTTATGGGCGATTTAAGGGATTTTCAAGGGTAATTTTGACTATACGCGATTTTCGCCTTACGCGCTGACTTTAGAACCTAACTCCCGCGTAAGATGCGACTCCACTGTATCATCTTTCTGGATAAAAAAATTAATAAAGAAGGCCAACAAACAGAAACAGGAGTCCTCTTGCTAGAGACCAGGTTCTGCAAAGTCAAAACACCAACTGGATTTGGGCAAAGGACAAAAACATAAAAGGTGAGGCCTCCCTTCCTCAGAAATATTCTCCCATAGAGTGGATCCCAGCCCAGTCAATAGGGATGGCAATCATGGGTTGGAGGTGGGGGGGTGGCCATAATTTACTTTTTACATGGCGAACAAGAAAAAAAAAAAGATTAAGAGACCAAACTATCTGGGTTGAAATAAGGCAATAAAAATTTGCACAATTAGATCAGGTGGCTACGAGCACCATTAAGTTTCTTTCTCAAATCTTTACCTAGTAAAGACCATTTGGCGTAAAAACATTGAAAGACTAACCTAATCCCCTCAGATCTTGTCCTTAGACTCTCTCCTCATCAGAAATTGGCACAAGTGTATAATTCTGCATGTATCTTCAATGTATGCAGGACAATTCATTCCAAGGTCCCTTAGAAGAAAATCCTCAAATGAATCTGTGAAGTGCACCTCTATGCAGAGGAAGTGCAAGAGCTCGAGAGTGATGATTCAATGACAATATAGAGCAAGGGGTAAACAAGCCTTTCAGTGAGTTGCAATACTCAATCTGGTGACAAGCATACCATATTCCAGGGGAGGGCAAACTTTTTGGGCCGAGGGCCACATCTAGGTGGGGAAATTGTATGCAGGGCCGGGGCAGGGGGTTGGGGTGCGTGAGGGAGTGCGGGGTGTGGGAGGGGGTGCGGTGTGCAGGATGGGGCTCAGGGCAAGCTCCCTGCATGCCTAACCTGTCCCCGGCCCCGCGCCGCTCCAGGAAGCGCTGCGGCCCCTGGGGGAGGGGGGGGGCGGAGGGCTCTGNACAGGGTCGTATACTGTACACAAAACCATGTATACTGTACTTTATGGGCGATTTAAGGGATTTTCAAGGGTAATTTTGACTATACGCGATTTTCGCCTTACGCGCTGACTTTAGAACCTAACTCCCGCGTAAGATGCGACTCCACTGTATCATCTTTCTGGATAAAAAAATTAATAAAGAAGGCCAACAAACAGAAACAGGAGTCCTCTTGCTAGAGACCAGGTTCTGCAAAGTCAAAACACCAACTGGATTTGGGCAAAGGACAAAAACATAAAAGGTGAGGCCTCCCTTCCTCAGAAATATTCTCCCATAGAGTGGATCCCAGCCCAGTCAATAGGGATGGCAATCATGGGTTGGAGGTGGGGGGGTGGCCATAATTTACTTTTTACATGGCGAACAAGAAAAAAAAAAAGATTAAGAGACCAAACTATCTGGGTTGAAATAAGGCAATAAAAATTTGCACAATTAGATCAGGTGGCTACGAGCACCATTAAGTTTCTTTCTCAAATCTTTACCTAGTAAAGACCATTTGGCGTAAAAACATTGAAAGACTAACCTAATCCCCTCAGATCTTGTCCTTAGACTCTCTCCTCATCAGAAATTGGCACAAGTGTATAATTCTGCATGTATCTTCAATGTATGCAGGACAATTCATTCCAAGGTCCCTTAGAAGAAAATCCTCAAATGAATCTGTGAAGTGCACCTCTATGAAGAGGAAGTGCAAGAGCTCGAGAGAGATGATTCAATGACAATATAGAGCAAGGGGTAAACAAGCCTTTCAGTGAGTTGCAATACTCAATCTGGTGACAAGCATACCATATTCCAGGGGAGGGCAAACTTTTTGGGCCGAGGGCCACATCTAGGTGGGGAAATTGTATGCAGGGCCGGGGCAGGGGGTTGGGGTGCGTGAGGGAGTGCGGGGTGTGGGAGGGGGTGCGGTGTGCAGGAAGGGGCTCAGGGCAAGCTCCCTGCATGCCTGACCTGTCCCCGGCCCCGCGCCGCTCCAGGAAGCGCTGCGGCCCCTGGGGGAGGGGGGGCGGAGGGCTCTGCATGTGCTGCCCTTGCCGTGCCTCCAGGTACCTCCCCCGAAGCTCCCATTGGCCGCGGTTCCCCGTTTCCGGCCAATGGGAGCTGCGGGGGGCGGTGCCTGGAGGCAACGCACAGAGCCCTCTGCCCCCCCACCCGGGGGCCGCAGGCTGGATCCAAAGCCCTGAGGGGCCGGATCTGGCCTGCAGGCCGTAGTTTAGCCCACCCCTGCCATATTCCCTAAAACAATGTTAAGTCTGTACATGTGAGAGATCAGACACACTCGCTCTGAAGCTTGAGAAGCACAAGAAAAGATCAAGCGCGATAGTGTGATACTCCTCCCCCTAAGCATCTCTCTGCACTTTGTATCCTTCTCCTGAAAGCCCAGTTGCATATCTGTCTGTAATGCAGGGGAAAAACTACTATGTGGGTATGCTATATTATTGAATACTCCCAGGAAGTCATTATAATGATGGTCCTGACCTGGTTGAAGTCCTGTCATCTGGAGTCTGTTCCCTTCTTCTGGAAAGACATTGAGAATTCTCCCTCTGCTCTCTATGGACATTGTCTTCTTATCCTTACTGGATAAATATTTTCATCTTTGCTTCCAACTGCACTAAGTCCCATATCAAGACCTTTCTGAGGCTATTTTTTTATGAAGGCTTTAGGATTTTTTCTTCTTCCAAACCAACAGCCTTATAAGCAGGGCTTTGGAGCGGAGCCCGGAGCTGGAGCGCGGAGCAGCTCCGGAGCAGTGGAGCTGCAGCTTTTTGCCTGGAGCTGGAGCGGAGCCAGAGCACAGCTCCAAAGCCCTGCTTATAAGAGTGGTTAACTGTGTATACAGCCTCTTCCACTCTCCTATTCCAATTATTTAATAATCTGTGGTGGTGTTAATAACAGGGAAGGAAACATTAGAACCAGGATTATGTTGACAATGTTCCTGGCCCCGAGGCTGCTGCTGTCATGGCTGCCTGCTGGTGACCTTCTATCTCATTCACAAGGCTGGCAAGTGAGATATTACTGCAGCACAAGGACTTGTGTGACAAAAGCAGACAAAGCAATAAAAACCTCCCTTACACTTGTAAATTTGAGAGCCCATGGAAACTGCCTCCCTTGAGTCCACTCAGACACGTTCCTGTTCTAAGTTAATTTCCTCCTATCTCTATTGTTTCACAGTTGGTTATGGGAAAGGTCAGATCTGGGGAGGCCTAAAGGAACAGCAGAATTGCTTTCACTTCATTGTTATAAACAGACAGAAGCTCCTGATTATTTGGCAGTGGCAGCATCTTTCCAACACCCTAAGCTTGCAGTACGTTTTCATACAAAGTGTAACAGGAAGAGCGGTGTTCAAGGAAAGAAGTGAACAGAAGAGAAAAGTGGAAGGGGTCTCAGTCCATATTTCATCTCAAGGTAAGAGGGTGGCAGGTGACAGCCAGCCAGCCTCTGGGGATTGAAGTCTTCTATTGATTCCCAGAACGGAACGTATCATGGAAGCAGAAATTAGGGGGGGAGGGATAGCTCAGTGGTTTGAGCATTGGCCTGCTAAACCCAGGGTTGTGAGTTCAATCCTTGAGGGGGCCACTTAGGGATCTGGGGCAAAAATTGGTCCTGCTAGTGCAGGCAGGGGGCTGGACTCGATGACCTTTCAGGGTCCCTTCCAGCTCTATGAGATAGGTATATCTCCATATATTAAATATAAGCCTCCCCGAAACTGCACCCAAACAACATGCATCTTTTGAGGCCAGGTTTGGTGCATACTGACAGGATATGCTTGGGGTTAGGGGGCAGATAGATAACAGGAAAATAAAAGCTGAATAGATGGAAAGAGAAATATGGTTTAGCAAATAAATTTCAGTGGGTTTAAACAACATAGACTTGTCTCCCTTTCTTTTACATGGACTACGTGATTTCCTAATTTTACTGTTGATTCGGAGTTTGACTGGGAACTGAAAATGAATGTCCCATTCCTAATTTGGTTCAATTACAAACATTTGTTGAAGTTTTTAAGCCCTCAGAAAACAAACTTACGTTTTCAGTGGCATTCAATCAGGCAGCATAGTGTAACAGACTGAGCTCAGCATTAGAACTCCCAAGCTATAAACTCTGCCAGTGACTGAATGGATTTTGGCAAGCGTGTCTAAGCCCTGGTCTACACTACAGAGTTAGGTTGACATAAGGCATCTTTCCATCGACCTAACTCTGTAAGTATCTACACTAAAATGTAGCTCCCACCGATGTAACTTGACCACTACACCAACTTAATAACTCCACCTCCAAGAGAAGCGTAATGCTTAGGTCAATGTAGTTAGGTCGATGCAGTGTCAGTGTAGACACTGCGTTGCTTACATCAACAGTTGCTGCCTTTCAGAAGCTGTCCCACAATGCCCCACGCTGACAGTTAAATCATGCAAGTGCTCCTGGTGAGGATGTGCACCACTGACACAAGAAGTGCAGTGTGGACATGCAAAAGCGATTTAATTACTGCGGTGGCTATAAGTCAACATAACTTAGGTTGACTTAATTTTGTAGTGCAGACTTGCCCTTAGAATAATCCCCCTTTACAAAGACAGGGAAATAACTACTCTCCTTACAGAAGGCAGGTCTACACTACAGCCGGGATCGATGCTCTGAGATCGATCCACCGGCGATCGATTTAGCGGATCTAGTGAAGACCTGCCATATCGACAGCAGATCGCTCTCCAGTCATCCCCTGTACTCTACCCCCGATGAGAGGAGTAAGGTAAGTTGATAGGAGAGTTTCTCCCGTCGACCCCCCACGGTATAGACCCCGCGGTAACTTGACCTAAGGTACGTCAACTCCAGCTACGTTATTCACATAGCTGGAGTTGCATAGCATAGGTCGACTTACCGTGGTAGTGTAGACATAGCCAGGGTGTTGTGAGGAATTTGTAAAGTGCTTTGAAAACAATAAGTGCCAAGCCTTGTCCTGCGATTCAGAGCACAAGGGCAAGTAAACACAAAAACATCCACATTCTAGTACTCCTGGCTCCCCCTACTGCTTTGAAGGAGGTTTTACATTTAATCTAGACCTCTTTAGAAGCATTTTAATTTTAAGCACTTCATGGCCTCTGCAATCTAGCCAAACCACAAAACAAGAGGAAAATGAATAAATCTACCCTTTGAGCATGTATTGAGGAATTGGGTACACCTGGCAGCTGCACAAAGAGAGGGAGCTTGAGAGGAGTGAGCAAAAAAGAGAAGTAATTCGTTTTTTTTAAAAACTGTCCTTTCTGTACCGGACATCTGCTCTCATGCTTGGGAAAGCAAAATGCATCACTGAAAATTTGTCACATAAGGTTGCCCCACTCCTCTTCCTTCCTTTTTCCCAGGTGGAGCAATGGCTTCACTTGTCTATCACGTGTAACAACATTTCCTGATTAATTCTAATAGACACCAGCAGTTAGCTGGCCCATCATCCTCATCGCCCTAGGATGTACAATAATCTGCCTCACCATCTGCTCTCAGATAAATTTATTTCTAAACCAGTCATTGCTCCCTCCAGTGCAGTGAGCACAGCAGGAGCAGCACCATCCCCTTGAATCCATTCTTCTGCTGGGTGGTGGCAGGGGGATAAGGCCAGAGAATCCATTCTCATGTTCTCTGAACATGACAGAAGATGGGAAAACAGACAGATAAATGCAGGATCAGAAGAAAGAGAAACTACTTCTTCTCCATATGGGCAGTCTTTTGATTAATCTCTTCCAACAAACATAGAATGTCCCAATTGCCCTTCAACTCTCCAGAAAATTTTTAATGGCTTAGGAGGGTAAGAAGGTGGGGGAGAGGGAAAAGATGGCAGCCGTTGCATGGTATCAATCTCGTATCACGCTGCTGCACATGTGAACATACATGCCCCCTTCCCTGCCATCTTTAACACTAAGTCCATGCAGTATGTCAACAGAAAAAATGATTTTGAGCATTTAAATGCATCTTTGCAATTGGTTGATGGTTGAAGAATTTGCATATTGATCAAATATACTTATAGAGCTGCTCATTTTTCAACAGTTATGTGAGTTCACCAAATCCTAAAAAGGACATCTGTTTTGGAATTTCATACTGCCGCTCATTTCTGTAGTATCTGAGCGCCTTCCACATAAAATCAATAGCAACAGCAAAGTTTGCTCATGCATTCTGTTCTAAAACCTCTTGGCATTTTAGAGAAGAGTGACCGAGGAGTCATCTTGAGTTGGAACAAACTGTACTTGCCAGGATACAAGAGCCATCCCTGTTGTTCACTTCATGGTTTAGAATTAAAGGATGTATGGTCACTGGACCAAAAGACTCAGTTTCTGAGCCAAGCTCTTGGCTTCTTTCCACTCCCCACCTCACATAGGGACAAAATCAGAAAGGCTAAGACAAGGGACATAAAAGGCAATAAGAAGTGCTTCTATAAATAAAATGCAAGCAGGAGAAAGACAAAGGAAGTGACCTACACTTTCAAAGGGAAAGAGAGCTAACAACAGATGTCACCAAGAAGGCTCAGGTGTTTAAATGCCTACTTGGCTTCAGTCTTCACTAAAAAGGTTAATGGTGACCAGATACTTAACATAATAAATATTAACAACAAAGGGGAAGGAACACGAGCCAGTACAGTAACTCCTCACTTAACGTTGTAGTTATGTTCCTGAAAAATGCAACTTTAAGCGAAACAATGTTAAACAAATCCAATTTCCCCATAAGATTTAATGTAAATGCCGGGGGTTAGGTTCCAAGAAAATTTTTTGGGGGCAGACAAAAGGCATTATACTGTATACTGTACAGTACTGTACTGTGGTTGGGAAGAGCCCCTGGCTTACCCCACACAGGCACAGCCCCCTGCAGGCAAGGACGCTAAGAGGCCCCTTTGCAGCAGCAGTGGCAGCTTCCCCGAAGAACAGGCTTGGATTTTGCCGGGAATGCTCCCGCCTCTTCCTGTCCCTGCTCCACTCCAGGCCCACCTCTTCCCACCCCCACTCCACCTACTCTCCAGAGCACGCCACATCCCCCTCCCCCCCCCAAAGTCCTAAGCGCCGCCAAACAGCTGTTTGGCGGCGCTTAGGACTTTCTGGGAGGGAGGGGCAGGAGCAGAGACGCAGCGCTTCCCCGCTCCTGCCCCACCCTCCCAGAAAGTCCTAAGCGCAAAGTGTTGGGAGGGAGGGGGAGGAGCGGAGAAGCCCTGCGTCTCCACGCCTCCCCCTCCCTCCCAGAAAATCCTAAGCACCGCTAAACAGCTGTTTGGCGGTGAGGGAAGGGCTGGGAGGGAGGGGGAGGAGGCGGAGAAGCGGAACTTGTGCAATGCTCCCTTGTAAAGTTGCTGCTCTTCCACAGAATCTTACAAGCAGGCAGCCAAACAACATTATAAGGGAGCATTGCACAACTTTAAACGAGCATGTTCCCTAATTGAGCAGGGACGTAACATTGAAACAATGTTAAGTGGGACAATGTTAAATGAGGAGTTACTGTATAGGGGAAAAAAAAAGGTTAAACAATATTTAGATAAGTTAGATGTATTCAAGTTGGCAGGGTCTGATTAAATTCATCCTAGGGTACCTAAGGAACTAACTGATGCAATCTTGGGAATATTAGCTATTATATTTGAGAACTCACGGAGGACGGGTGAGGTCCCAGATGATTGGAGAAGGGCAAACATAGTACCTATCTTTAAAAAGGGAAACAAAGAGGACCCAGTGAATTGTAGTCCAGTCAGCCTAACTTCAATTTCTGGAAAGACACTGGAACAAATTATTAAACAATCAATTTGTAAATATGTCTCAGAGGATAATAGGGTTATATGTAATAGCCAACATGGATCTGTCAAACCACCCTATTTCCTTCTTTGACAGTATGGCCTAGAGGATAGGGGAGAAGCAGCAGATGTGATATATCTTGATTTTATTCATACCTGACGCAGTCCCAAATGACATACCCATATATAAACTAGGGAAATGTGGGGGTAGATGAAATTACTACAAGGTGGGTTCACAACTGGTTGAAAGACTGTATTCAACGAGTAGTTATCAATGGTTCACTGTCCAAATAGCAGGACTTATCCAATGAGGTCCTGTAGGGGTCTGTCCTGGGTCTGGAGTTGGATAATGGTGTGGAGAGTATTCTTATAAAATCTGTGAATGACACTAAGCTAGGAAGGGTTGCAAGCATTGGGAGGACAGGATTAGAATTCAAAACGACCTTGACAAATAGGAGAATTGATCTGAACTCAACAAGATGATATGCAATAAAGACACGTGGCAAGTACTACACTTAGAAAGGAAAAAAACAAAACAAATGCAGGAATATAAAATGGAGAGTAACTGGCTAGGGAATAGTACTGCTGAAAAGGATCTGGGAGTTATAGGGGATCACAAGTGGTATATGAGCCAACAATTTGATGTGTGTTGCGAAAAAGGCTAATATTCTGGGGTGTATTAAAAGGAGTGCTGCGGATAAGATGCAAGAAGTAATTATCCTGCTCGATGATGGTGAGGTCTCAGCTGGAGTAGTGTGCCCATTTTTGGGTGCTGCACTTTAGGAAAGATGTGGACAAACTGGAGAGAAACCAGAGGACAGAAAAAAAATGATAAAAAGTTTAGAAGACATGACTCTGAAGAAAGATTAAGAAAACTGGACATGTTTAAGTCTTCAGTAAAGATGACTAAGGGGTGACCTGATAACAGCGTTCAAATATTTTAAGGGCTGTTATAAAGAAGATGGTGTTCAATTGTTCTCCATGTACATTGAAGATAGGACAAGAAGTAATCTGCAGCCAGGGAAATTTAGGTTAGATATTAGGAAAAACTTTCTAACTATGAGGGTAGTTAAGCACGGGAACAGGTTACCAAGGGAGTTGTGGAATCCCTGTCACTGGAGGTTTTTAAGAACAGGTTAGACAAACACCTGCATGATCAGATTCTAGGTATACTTGGCCTGTCTCACCGCAGGGAGAGTGACTTCTCGAGGTCCCTTCCAACCCTACATTTCTATGAAAATACTTACTGGGGCAGTTCAAGTGAAACTGAAGGAATCCTTTTGACAAGCCAATAAAGTTGAAATGTCAACCTAAATTATCTCCCAACAATACTTTAGTGCTACAATCACAATAAACATGGCTCACATAATGCAGTATCAGTAGATGGATTCCACAGGTGAAGGGTTCTTAACCACATAAGCATTTGTTTTGTGGGGAGAGGAGGGAAAGGAGGGGAGGGAAAGAGAAGAGGGGTTAAAGGAGAGATCCCTATAGGGTGACCAGACAGCAAGTGTGAAAAATCCAGGCGGGGGTAGGGGGTAATAGGAGCCTATATAAGAAAAAGACCCAAAAATTGGGACTGTCCCTATAAAATCAGGACATCTGGTCACCCTAGATCCCTACAAGAGAGTGGCTAAAGATAAAGCTAAAAGTGTAAGATACTCTTTTTCCAGGAGGGTGGATAAAAATCAATTTAAAAAATAAAAAAAATCGGATTTTTTTGATAAAATTCTTTAGATAGGTTTTTCTCCTCAAAAAGTTAGTTTTAATTAAGATACATTATAGCTCAGAGATATCTCATCATGGAATAGGGCNGAGGACAGGATTAGAATTCAAAACGACCTTGACAAATAGGAGAATTGATCTGAACTCAACAAGATGATATGCAATAAAGACACGTGGCAAGTACTACACTTAGAAAGGAAAAAAACAAAACAAATGCAGGAATATAAAATGGAGAGTAACTGGCTAGGGAATAGTACTGCTGAAAAGGATCTGGGAGTTATAGGGGATCACAAGTGGTATATGAGCCAACAATTTGATGTGTGTTGCGAAAAAGGCTAATATTCTGGGGTGTATTAAAAGGAGTGCTGCGGATAAGATGCAAGAAGTAATTATCCTGCTCGATGATGGTGAGGTCTCAGCTGGAGTAGTGTGCCCATTTTTGGGTGCTGCACTTTAGGAAAGATGTGGACAAACTGGAGAGAAACCAGAGGACAGAAAAAAAATGATAAAAAGTTTAGAAGACATGACTCTGAAGAAAGATTAAGAAAACTGGACATGTTTAAGTCTTCAGTAAAGATGACTAAGGGGTGACCTGATAACAGCGTTCAAATATTTTAAGGGCTGTTATAAAGAAGATGGTGTTCAATTGTTCTCCATGTACATTGAAGATAGGACAAGAAGTAATCTGCAGCCAGGGAAATTTAGGTTAGATATTAGGAAAAACTTTCTAACTATGAGGGTAGTTAAGCACGGGAACAGGTTACCAAGGGAGTTGTGGAATCCCTGTCACTGGAGGTTTTTAAGAACAGGTTAGACAAACACCTGCATGATCAGATTCTAGGTATACTTGGCCTGTCTCACCGCAGGGAGAGTGACTTCTCGAGGTCCCTTCCAACCCTACATTTCTATGAAAATACTTACTGGGGCAGTTCAAGTGAAACTGAAGGAATCCTTTTGACAAGCCAATAAAGTTGAAATGTCAACCTAAATTATCTCCCAACAATACTTTAGTGCTACAATCACAATAAACATGGCTCACATAATGCAGTATCAGTAGATGGATTCCACAGGTGAAGGGTTCTTAACCACATAAGCATTTGTTTTGTGGGGAGAGGAGGGAAAGGAGGGGAGGGAAAGAGAAGAGGGGTTAAAGGAGAGATCCCTATAGGGTGACCAGACAGCAAGTGTGAAAAATCCAGGCGGGGGTAGGGGGTAATAGGAGCCTATATAAGAAAAAGACCCAAAAATTGGGACTGTCCCTATAAAATCAGGACATCTGGTCACCCTAGATCCCTACAAGAGAGTGGCTAAAGATAAAGCTAAAAGTGTAAGATACTCTTTTTCCAGGAGGGTGGATAAAAATCAATTTAAAAAATAAAAAAAATCGGATTTTTTTGATAAAATTCTTTAGATAGGTTTTTCTCCTCAAAAAGTTAGTTTTAATTAAGATACATTATAGCTCAGAGATATCTCATCATGGAATAGGGCTTATAAATTCTAATTCTATAGTATGAGACAATAGATTCATGTAATGTTTAAGAAAAGTTTTGTAAATGAGTTCCAATAGTTCATGGATTAGGGACCCAATCTTATGGGGTTCCAAGAGCTTCTGTATAGATTATTTAGGTTAATCTTTCTATCTACCCAATGGGACTCAGTGCTCAGTCTAGAAGATACCATCAGAGATGCTTAGTTTTGCAGTTCTCAAACTGTGGATTTGTGTCTCCAGAGATAACATGCTTGTTAACAGCAAAAATGTTTTTAAATAAATATATAATATATAGAGGTGAGAAATAACAGACCGCAACCCTATTGTCCCTCTGCAAATTTGTATACATCCCTTACCTCTCTCTAAAAGTGCAAAGTTTAAAAAAGTTCAGTGAATAGAAGATGGTTGGGGGCGGAATAGATCTGGACAAGAAGAAGTCTGCAGATAAATGTGAGAAGGGTGGGAGTAGAAACAAAAGTGAAACTGTTTGAGCAGCATATTCCAGAAGTCTTGAGGTCTTTCTGAGTGTAGCCTTCATTGATTTGAGATCTACCATGGCATTCTCTCACTAGAAGGGAAAACCTATAATGGCAGCAGGCCGTAAAAGAGACCCAGTTTGGGAATATTTTAATGAAGTTCCTCTACCTGTGGGTAAGACAGGCATGCGTGCAAAATGCAAACAGTGCAACAAAGAAATGCAAGGCCTGGTTACCCGAATGAAACAACATCATGAGAAGTGTTCCTTCTCAGAAGGAAGCTGCATTGCAGATGATGAAAGGAACGTGTCTGAAGATGCAGGATCTTCAGGTTGGTAAACTTTTTTATTTCATACTTCTTTCTTAAGGACTGCCTGTCTCCCTTCTGGACTATTCTTGAATTCTCATGTTTGAGCAAAAAATATAGCTGTTACTCTATGGTACTATCATTTTAGATGCAGTTGTGATAAAAAATAAATAGCTGAAATAGGCAGATCTTCCTTTTACAATTTCATCTTTAAAGTAGTACTGAGTGTCAGTGAATGCAATGAGTAATACTAAATGAGCAGTATGATAATAATCATTAAATAACTGCATTGACTTATTTTGTTTAGGAGAATCCATCCTCAACATACAGGATTCTGAAGACTATCCACCTTCAAGATCACCATCATTTTCTATAGTTTCAGAGTTATCTGCCAATGATAGTGTTTCAGTCACATCATGTATGTCACATAGCTACAGTATATCACCTGCAGCAAAAAGAAAAAAAATGTCCATCATCCAGAAACAACCAATACGTTTGTGATAAGAACCTGCAAGAACAAAAAGAGGTAATCGATGAAAAAATTGCCTGGTTTGTTTATGCAACAAACTCTCCTTTCTGTATGATTGAGAACCCACACTTCATTAACATGGTTCAGTCATTAAGACCAGGATACAGTCCACCCAACAGAGCAGATGTCACAGGCAAATTGCTGGATAAAGTGTATGGAAGAGAAATTGAACAGTGTGCAAAAGGTCTAGAGGGTAAAATTGATAACCTGAGTCTTGATGGGTGGAGCAATGTCCACAATGATCCTGTTGTATGTGCTTGTGTGACAACAGAAGAAGGGAATGTCTTCCTTACAGAAACAATTGATACATCAGGAAATGCACACACAGCAGAATATTTACAAGAAGTAGCAGTAAAAGCTATAACAAACTGAAAAAAAATTCAAATGTCTAGTACGCAGCTTGGTCAGAGACAATGCTGCAAATGTATCCAAGATGAGAAGAAATTATTTAGAAGAGAGCAAAGAGAGTCCCAAGCTAATAACATACAGATGCAGTGCTCATTTGATGTACCTCCTAGCCAAAGACTTCAGTGTTCCAGAAATAAAGGCTAATGTTGTTGAAATTGCAAAATACTTCCCTAACAACCACTTTGGAAGGAACTGAGTGAGATCTTAAAAAGAGAAATATGCAATGACAGAGTTAAATTACACGCATTAAAAAAACAAATGGGACAAGCACTATCTCCAGCTCATTTTCTTGCAAATATTCTCAATACTCGGTACCAGGGTCAAATCTTTACTGCTGAAGAAGAGGAGTTGGCTATGACATGGACATCCAGCAATGATCCCTCCATAATGCCAACTATAATAAACTTCAGAGCCGATTTTTGATGGCACGCTGCTGCCGGCCGGGGTCCTGCGTCACTCAGCCCCGCCCCCCCGCCCACCGATTTCTCCTGTGGGGGCAGGACACAGAAGTTTGGTCCTGCCGGCAGTCAAGCTCCCCCCTCCCCCGCTTCTTCCCCCAGCGTGGTGCTTTCCTGCCCCTCCCACTCCCTCTCCCTGCCGCCGATCAGCTGATCGCCCTGGGGAGGGGGAGCGGAGCCACAGCGTGCTCGCTGCTCCAGGGAGGAGGCGGGGACGAGGCATATCCCTTCCAGCCCCCTGCCGTGAGCACCCCCAAGAGCCGAGCACCCCAGCCCTCTGCCCTGAACCCCCTCACACACCTCCAGCCCCCCCACACTCCATGCCCTGACTCTTGCACCCCCCACACATACCCACCCCCACCCTGAGCACCAAATGGGAGCTCCTGCACCCACACACACCCACACGTTCCCACCTGGCCCCCCGGTATGGGGTCCCGGTTGCCAGGCCCTTGCCAGCCGGGGTCCCGCAGGCCCCACTCAGCCCGCTACCGAACTAGGTGAACGGAACCTNCTTGCACCCCCCCACATCCCCACCCCCACCCTGAGCACCAAATGGGAGCTCCTGCACCCCCACACCCCCACACGTTCCCACCTGCACCCCCGGTATGGGGTCCCGGTTGCCAGGCCCTTGCCAGCCGGGGTCCCGCAGGCCCCACTCAGCCCGCTACCGAACTAGGTGAACGGAACCTCAGGCCAGCAGCGGGCTGAGTGGGCCGGCGGCGTAAGATCAGCATTTTAATTTAATTTTAAATTAAGCTTCTTAAACATTTTGAAAACCTTGTTTACTTTACATACAACAATAGTTTAGTTATATAATATAGACTTATAGAGAGAGACCTTCTAAAAAACGTTAAAATGTATTACCGGCACGCGAAACCTTAAGTTAAAGTGAATAAGTTAAGAGTCGGCACACCACTTCTGAAAGGTTGCTGACCCCTGGCCTATAGGAAGGAGGCTCTGAAGTTAAATGGTATCTTTTGTATGGTATCTTTTGTATTGTCCAAGGACTTTCTTTCAACTGGTTTCAAATACAGAGACCATCATTTAAACAGCACTTTATTTATCCTAATTTTATCTGCACGAGACACATCCGGAAAAATAAATCAAAAGATGGTAACACTAATCACAAGAAGAATACAAGTGTCCTTCCTTTGTGAGAGAAAGTGTTCAGTGCCTATAAAGGTTGCATTTCAGGGTCAAGGAAAACCAGCTAAGAGACTGAAGTGCCGGCAAAAGGCAATATACAAATTTTTGATAAAGCAATTTAGCAAAGATTCAAGCTACTATATTAAAGCTGACATCTTCTATACAAGACTAATAATTACCTTTCAAATTCATAAACCCAAACAAATCCAGTATCTAATTCAGCCTTGAAATAACTGTTTGTATTCTCCATGGAAACCAATGACTGTCAAGCTCCAAGAGAAGCAGTTAGTAGCAAGTTCACTGCTCGTGGTACTCCCTTAGTATAAATTAACACTATTTTATCTGTCCCCTGGCTAAAGTGGTTACTTCATAATTCAGTTATGAGTAACACACCCATAAAAAGATGACATTACTGACTGAAGCATGTAGATTTTCTAAGGTCATGGGTACAATTTCCAAAAGCACCTAAGTGCCTAAATCACCTACAAATGGGATGTAGGCACTTTTTACGCATATCAGTTTCACTTTGTTGCTCCACTCACATGGAAGAAAACAACAATGGTTTGGGGGGAAGAGAGGGCAAGTAAGGAATTCAGAGATTGCTGGTATAGGGAAAGAGGTTTGGAAGCAGAGTACCACACCTCCAGTAGTTCAATAATCAGGGTCACACAAGTCCCTAGACAGATTAAATCAGTGACTGCACCTCTTCTTAGACACTGAACCCTTATGGTATGTCTGCACTGCAATTAGATACCCGTGGCTGGCCCGTGCCAGCTGACTTGGGCTCGCGGACTCAGGCAAAGGGGCTGTTTAATTGCAGGGTAGACATTCAGGCTCGCAACCCGAGCTCTGGGACCCTCCTACCTCACAGGTCCTAGAGCCCAGGCTCCAGCCCAAGCGAGAACATCTACAGCACAATTAAACAGCCCATCAGCCTGAGCCTGCAAAACAAGTCAGCTGGCATGGGCCAGCCATGGGTTTTTAATTGCAACGTACACATAATCTTAGTGAAATTTTCTGTAACAGGTTAAGATCTGGTTAAGTTGAAGACAGTGAATAGAACGTACTAAATCATAGCTATAATTGTTATGCATTTGAATAGGGAAAGTACATAAAATGCAGGATTTTACCTAAAACCACATGAGCAATAGCCTGATAGCAATTTTTAAATGAAGAATCAAGCACAAACTGAGGAAAAATCTTGAAAAATCAGAAGCTGGGAATGAGTGACAGGGGATAGATCACTTGATCATTACCTGTTCTGTTCATTCTCTCTGGGGCAACTGGCACTGGCCACTGTCAGAAGACAGGATACTGGGCTAGATGGACCTTTGGTCTGACCCAGTAGGGCCATTCTTATGTAAAAATGTCTAGGCTTGGAAGGATTAGGATTTTATCAGTAAATGTAGATTTCATTGTATACTTACAAACCGACAAAAAAATTTCCACTGATGATAATCACAATTTACAGACAGGGAAAGAAAGAAAGAAAGAAAGAAAGAAAGAAAGAAAGAAAGAGGCGGGATAGCTCAGTGGTTTGAGCATTGGCCTGCTAAACCCAGGGTTGTGAGTTCAATCCTTGAGGGGGCCACTTAGGGATCTGGGGCAAAATTGGTCCTGCTAGTGAAGGCAGGGGGCTGGACTCAATGACCCTTCGGGGTCCCTTCCAGCTCTATGAGATAGGTATATCTCCATATATTAAGAAAAATGTTGCTTGAGAACTTAGAATTTGATTTAAGGATATTTACTGTGTATATTTTGACATCAGATGTTGACAATTTGTGTTTTAACTAGGGCTGTCGATTAATCGCAGTTGACTCACGCGATTAACTCAAAAAAATTAACTGCGATTTAAAAAATTAATCGTGATTAATCGCACTGTTAAACAATAGAATACCAATTGAAATTTATTAAATATTTTGGATGTTTTTCTACATTTTCAAATATATTGATTTCTATTACAACACAGAATACAAAGCGTACAGTGCTCACTTTATATTATTTTTTATTACAAATATTGGCACTGTAAAAAACAAAAGAAATAGTATTTTTCAGTTCACCTCATACAAGTACTGTACTGCAATCTCTTTATTATGGAAGTGTAACTTACAAATGTAGATTTTTTTTGTTACATAACTGCACTCAAACAAAACAATGTAAAACTTTAGAGCTTACAAGTCCACTCAGTCTTACTTCTTGTTCAGCCAATTGCTAAGACAAACAAGTTTGTTTAAATTTACGGGAGATACTGCTGACTGCTTCTTATTTACAGTGTCACCTGAAAGTGAGAACAGGTGTTCACATGGCACTTTTGTAGCTGGCATTGCAAGGTATTTACATGCCAGATATGCTAAACATTCATATGCCCCTTCATGCTTCGGCCACCATTCCACTGGACATGCTTCCATGCTGATGATGTTCATTAAAAAGATAATGTGTTAATTAAATTTGTGACTGAACTCCTTGCTTCTCTTTTGCCCACATTCTGCCATATATTTCATGTTATAGCCGTCTCAGATGATGACCCAGCACATGTTCTTTTTAAGAACACTTTCACCGCAAATTTGACAAAACTCAAAGAAAAGGTACCAATGTGAGATTTCTAAGGATAGATACGGCACTTGACCCAAGGTTTAAGAATCTGAAGTGCCGTCCAAAATCTGAGAGGGACAAGGTGTGGAGCATGCTTTCGGAAGTCTTAAAAGAGCAACACTCCGATGTGGAAACTACAAAACCTGAACAACCAAAAAGAAAATCAACCTTCTGCTGGTGGCATCTGACTCAGATGATTAAAATGAACATGTGTTGGTCCACTCTGCTTTGGATTGTTATCAAGCAGAACTCGTCATCAGCACGGACACATGTCTTCTGGAATGGTGGTTGAAGCATGAAGGGGCATATGAATCTTTAGCGCATCTGGCACGTAAATATCTTCCAACACCAGCTACAAAAGTGCCATGTGAATGCCTGTTCTCACTTTTAGGTGACGCTGTAAATAAGAAGCAGTCAGCAATATCTCCCGTAAATTTAAACAAACTTGTTTGTCTTAGCAATTGGATGAACAAGAAGTAGGACTGAGTGGACTTGTAGGCTCTAAAGTTTTACACTGTTCTGTTTTTGAGTGCAGTTATTTAACAAAAATAAATTCTACATTTGTAAGTTACACTGTCATGATAAAGAGATTGCACTACAGTACTTGTACGAGGTGAATTGAAAAATACTATTTCTTTTGTTTTTTACAGTGCAAATATTTGTAATTAAAAATAAACATAAAGTGAGCATTGTACACTTTGTATTGTGTTGTAATTGAAATCAATATATTTGAAAATGTAGAAAACATCCAAAAATATTTAAATAAATTCTATTATTGTTTAACAGTGCGATTAATCGTGCAATTAATTTTTTTAACGCTTGACAGCCCTAGTTTTAACAGTTATAAAGCTTTAGCTTTCTGAATTCTCAACATCTAGTGTCACTAAGGCATGGCTACACTTGCGAGTTAGAGTGCATTAAAGCCCCGGGCGCCCTAACTCACGACGCGTCCACACTGGCAAGACAGGTAGAGCACCCGGACTCCGCAGCTGGAGCGCTCCTGGTAATCCACCTCAATGAGAAGCAGTACGCTTGCTGCACACCGGCTGGAGCGCTGCGGCGCCAGTGTGGACGCCCTGGTCTGTTATTGCGCTCTGATCGGCCTCCAGAAGTGTCCCACAATGCCTGTTCTAGCCACTCTAGTTATCACTTTGAACTCTACTGCCCTGCCCTCAGGTGACCAATCAGACCTGCCCTTTAAATTCTCTGGGAATTTTGAAAATCCCCATCCTGTTTGCTCAGCAAGGCGTGGAGTGCTCTCAGCAAATCTTTCCAGGTGACCATGCCTCCATGCGCCAGGCGATCGCCAGTATGGAGCAATGGCGAGGTGCTGGACCTCATCAGTGCTTGGGGGGAGGAAGCTGACCATTCCCAGCTGCGCTCCAGCCATAGGAATTACGATACCTTTGGGCAGATATCAAGGGACATGATGGAAAGGGGCCATGACCGGGATGCACTGCAGTGCAGGGTTAAAGTGAAGGAGCCGCAGAATGCCTACCACAAAGCCCACGAGGCAAACAGCCGCTCCAGTGCTGCCCCCGCGACCTGCCGTTTCTACAAAGAGCCGGACGCAATACTTGGGGGCAACCCCACCTCCACTGCGAGGACCACCATGGACACTTCAGAGCCCAGTTCAACAAGGCAGGAGGAGGAGGAAAGTGGGAGCGAGGGTGCTGAGGAAGGAGACACCCGAGCAACCCTAGATGCATGCAGCCAGGAGCTGTTCTCAAGCCAGGAGGAAGGTAGCCAGTCGCAGCAGCCGGTGCTTGGGGCAGGACAAACACCAGAGGAGGTGTCCGGTAAGCGGCTTTTATTTTGGGAAGGAAGTTATTCGGTGTGGGCTCTTGGGGCAAGGAGGGTTAGGGCTGCATGCATGCCTATATGCGGAATAGGGTGTTGATGTGCTCTCTCACATTGCAGTAATCGGCCTCAGTGATCTCTTCAAAGGTCTCACGCAGAAGCTGGGCAATGCGCTTGCGCAGGTTCCTTGGGAGAGCTACTGTGCTCCTTGTCCCAGTCAGGCTAACGTGTCCACGCCACTGTGCCGTGAGGGGCGGGGGGACCATTGCTGCACACAGGCAAGCTGCATATGGGCCAGGGAGGAAGCCGCATTGTGGTAGAAGACCCTCCCTTGCTTCCCAGGTCACCCTCAGCAGTGAGATATCTTCCAGGACGAACTCCTGTGGAAAATGTGGGGACAGTGTTCAGTGTAGGGGCCCCCTGCAGCTGTTAGCTCTCCCCAAGGCACAGAACCCCAGAGGACAGTACGGCCGTGAAACAATCAGTCCTCCTTGCCCCTGTGCTTACTCACCATTTTGGGGCTCCCGTGGGTTATGTGCGTTCACTTTGGGATGGGCAAATTCTGCTATTGTGTAGACTGTGCTTGTCTTTAAGTACAAGTTAATCATTGCTCTGTCTGGTGTGAACAATGCTGCTTCTGTTAAGTGTTGAATTTTGCCTTTACAGATGCAACCTTGAGATCTCAGCCGTCCTTGTCATCACCGGCTGAAAGACTCCAAAGAATTAGGAAGAGGCCACGTAGAAGCAAAGAGGACATGCTGCATGAAGTAATGCAGCAGTCCCTTAATGAGAATCTAAAAGCGCAGGAGTGGCAGGAGAGTGAAAGGAGGGTCAGACAGCAGAATGCGGATCACTGGCACAAAAGCACGGAGCGGCTGCTAAGCATTATGGAGTGCCAAGCGGACTTGATACAGGCACTCGTAGCAATGCAAGCGGAGCACTACCGCGCCTGCCCCCCCCGCTGCAACCTTTGTCCCAAAACTCTTTCCCTTGTGCTCCCATGTCACTGCCAACCCACTTCCCCCCACATCTGGGTTCTTATCGCCACCAGCTGCCTCCAACACCTGTAGCTTCACCACCCCGCCCTGCAAACTACGACCCTTACCCACTGCACTCAACCCCCATCAACATGCATTTTAGCCAGCCTGAAGTGCAGCACTCATTGCACAGCACTCCTGACAGGAAGGCTGAGTATGATAACAGGACATACGCAAATCTGTGATTGAACCGTTCCCCACCCCACCCCCTTGCCCTTTCTGTTTACCAAGCAGTTGTGTTTCTTTTCAATAAATGCATTTTCTTTTCAGTAAATGATTTTTTGGCTTTGAAAACATTCTTTATTATTGCATTAAGTAAAAGATACCTTAGCCCAGGAAAGCAACAGGCACTGCAAGTCAGTGTAGCAAACACAGATTCCTACTTACATTGGAACCACCGCTCGCTCCTCACTGGTGCAGGGCACCAGACATTACTGGTGGCTTTCAGCCTCAAATTGCTCCCTCAAGGCATCCCTAATCCGTGCTGGGCCCCTCTAATAGCCCTGCTCTCTGGCTGTTCAAATTCAGCCTCCAGGTGTTGAACCTCCGAGTTCCATGCCTGAGTGAATCTTTCACCCTTCCCTTCACAAATGTTATGGCGAGTACAGCACGCGGATATAACCATGGGGATGTTGTCATCGGCCAGGTCTAGCTTCTTATACAGACAGCACCAGCAGCCCTTTAAACGGCCAAAAGCACACTCCACAGTCATTCTGCACCGACTCAGCCTGTTGTTGAACCGCTCCTTGCTGCTGTCAAGGCTCCCTGTGTAGGGTTTCATGAGCCACGGCATTAAAGGGTAAGCGGGGTCTCCAAGGATCACAATGGGCATTTTGACTTCCCCTACTGTGATCTTCTGGTCTGGGAAGAAAGTCCTGGCTTGCAGCTTCCTGAACAGGCCAGTGTTCAAAAAGATGCATGCGTCATGCACCTTTCCGGGCCAGCCTGCGTTAATGTCAATGAAATGCCCATGGTGATCCAGAGAGAAATACGTACTCGGAGGCTAGGTGGGCTGGTACCAGAATTGGAATATGCGTCCCATCTAGCACCCCTCCGCACTTAAGGAAACCCATTTGTGCAAAGCCAGCCACAATGTCATGCACATTACCCAGAGTCACGCTTCTTCTGAGCAGGATGTGATTAATGGCCCTGCAAACTTGCATCAACAAGATTCCAACGGTCGACTTTCTCATTCCAAACTGGTTAGCGACCGATCGGTAGCTGTCTGGAGTTGCCAGCTTCCAGATTGCAATAGCCACCCGCTTCTCCACCGGCAGGGCACCTCTCAATCTCATGTCCTTGTGACACAGGGCTGGGGCGAGCTCATCACACAGTCCAATGAAAGTGGCTTTTCTCATCCGAAAGTTCTGCAGCCACTGCTTGTCATCCCAGACTTGCAGGACGATGTGATCCCACCACTCAGTGCTTGTTTCCCAAGCCCAAAAGTGGCGTTCCACAGTGGTGAGCATGTCCGTGAATGCCACAAGCAAACTCGTGTCATATGCGTTACGTGAGTCGACATCATCGTCGGACTCCCCACTGTCAGTTTGTAGCTTAAGGAGTAACTTGACTGCCAAACGTGATGTGCTGGCAAGACCCATCAGCATATTCCTCAGCACTTCAGGCTCCGTTCCCACAGACAGAAAGGGAAGACAGAGCGCACAGTACAAAAAACGTGGAAAGATGGCGCCAAATGTGGATGGAAGCACAGGGATTGCTGGGATGCGAAGCGATGCATCACAGGGCGTTGGGACAGGACCCAGAATGCCCCACACACCCTGTAGCGGGGTGGTCACCCGCTCCGGCCTTAAAGGGCTTAAAACAGCCCAGGAGAGGGCTGTGGCTGGGAGCAAGCAGTTCCCAGGCTGATTGGGGAAGCAGGCTCAGCGGTGGCCACGCCCCAATCAGGGCTCAGCTGACCCTTATAAGAGGGCAGTGGGCCAGGAGCGAAGAGTCAGTCTCTCTCTGCCTGTAGAGAGGGAAGGGCCTGGCTGCTTAGGAGTTCACAGGGTACCTAGAGTGGAGCAGGGCTGGGGGAAGGCCAGAGGAGCTGGGGAGCTCCGGCCTGGAAACCCCCCAGGCTGCAGGCCTGGTTAACGGCCCAGAAGGGTACTGGGGTTGCAGAGGGCAGCCCAGGGGTAGGCCAAGGTAGCAGGTTCAAACCCCCCTTGCCTGTGATGAGTGGCTTGTACACTGCAGTCTGCCCCAGTGAATGGGGGCTAGATGGTGACTGGCAGTAGCCTGATACTGAGGCGAGGTGGGGATAGTGGGTGGGGGTTCCCCTGGGTGGGGAGACCCAGAAGCTGTGGGGTATTGCCAGGGGGCAGCCCCCAAGGGAAAGGGGCACTGGGGACATAGGGGCCAGTGACAGGCGACACACTGGCTGGCAGAGGGCGCTCTGGAGGCTGGCGAACTAATTCCCAGGACGGCCAGCAGAAGGCGCCGCGGAGGTGAGCATCGCCGCATTACACACCCCGATCCCCTTCCCACAAGCCACAGCACCAGAATGGGAAGAGGTGCTCTGTGGGATAGCTGCCCATAATGCACCGCTCCCAATGTCGCTGCAAGTGCCGCAAATGTGGCCACGCCAGTGCGCTTGCAGCTGACAGTGTGAACATACTGCAGCGCTTTCCCTACTGCGGTCTCTGAGGGCTGGTTTAACTCAGCGCTCTACATCTGCAAGTGTAGCCATGCCCTAAATAAATACTGTCTCATCCTCCTTATGGTCTGATCCCCCATAATCTCCTGCAACTGGGAAAATTTAAATGGCTAAAAATCAAAAAACAAATACTTAAAACCCATAATTTTGAGCAACTGAAAATTTAAATTGATAAACACCAGGAAAAAATGCTTTGAAGTAAACATTGGTATTATTCATCAAAATTAGAAAGAATAAAAATTATTAATTCTGCCAAGCCTCATCATATAGCATACATAACTAGCACACACTCTTGTTATAGTAAAGAAATGTATTTCAAATGGGCAGCTTAAAAAAAGATCAGTAAAATTCTTCTGGTGAGGCCAGCTTGAGACTCCAAAGTTTCTCAATAGCAGCTGGGAGGTGCTTCCCAGCACGGGTAGACAGACACACTATAGCGTAAGCACAGCTAGTGCACTAAAAAAGTAATGTGGCTGCAGTGGCTAGGGCTAGCCACCCAAGTACACACCCATGGCGTTGGGCAGGTTTGTACTCAGGTGGCTAGCCTGAACTGCTGCCCATGCTGCCATTTTTAGCATGCTAGCTAGAGCAGAGCTAGTGCATGTCTGTCTACCCAATATGAGAAGCACTTTCCCAGCTGCTGTGTAGACAAACCTTCAGAAGCTTGCAGAATCTCAACACTCTTTTAAAACCTTAATGGAAAAAAACCAGACCACTTATAAACAAGCAGGATGGCAAATTCCTGAGCTTTCAAGAGAAATTTTACATAGTACTATGTGCCTTCTGTATATCTCTCTCTTCCCCGAATAGGCACTAAAGTTTGGTACCATAAATGCTTCTTTCAGAGCAAGCAAAATTAAACAAGTCCCAGGAGGCCTGTAAACTTCCTTCCATTCTTCTCAGAAGCACACAGCAGTGTGCGCCAATTTTGGTTTTATTTACTTTACTTAATAGTGTATTTTAAAAGTGACCTAATGTCTTCAGTTAAAATAAAGTGAAAACTGACTGGTAGAAATAAGCATTAACTCCTTCACATTTGCAGTAAAATCAGCAGCAAAATGGGCTGAGCTTGTCAAACTCAAATCACCTCTACTCCTGAGAAAGAGGGGCTGAGTATAGGACAGTGGTCCCCGCCGTGGCGCCCGCCGGGGCATTTATGTGCGCCCGCCTAGTGCTCAGCAGGGGAGAGAAGCCGCGGCCCTGCGCCTGACGGGGACAGAGAACTCAGGCTGCGGGCACAGTGTTCTCTGTTCCCGGCAGGCGCGGGGCCTGCCTAGTGCCCAGCCGGGGAGAGAAGCTGCGGCCCCGCGCCGGGGACAGAGAACTCCGGGGCTGCAGGCTGCGGGCGCGGTGTTCTCGGTCCCTGGCAGGCGCGGGGCCGTGGCTTAAGCTGGAGAGAAGCCGCGTCCCCGTGCCTGCCGGGGACAGAGAACACCGGGGCTGCAGGCTGCGGGCGCCGGTGTTCTCTGTCCCCGGCAGGCGCGGGGTCTGCCTAGTGCCCAGCAGGGGAGAGAAGCCGGGGCCCCATGCCTGCTGGGGACAGAGTACACCGGGGCTGCGGGCGCCGGTGTTCTCTGTCCTCCCGGCTTCTCTCCGGCTTCTCTCTTCTCTCTCAATTAATATATTATGTAATATTAAATATGATGTTTTTCATATTATTTAATGTACAAATACAAAATAAGCCTTGAAAAATTGTTGGCACCCGCCACACACTTCTGAAAACATGAATGTGCTACTGGCCACAAAAAGGTTGGGGACCACTGGTATAGGAGATTCAAGTTAGCCAGACATAACTGAACCTCCTTAAACCAAACCTACTTCATTAGAGAGCTCTAATACTAGAAAATTCCAAAGCAGATGATTTACATCTCTCTTCCAGTTAAAAGGTGACCTATACAGATGAAAAGTTAGAATGGAGCTAAACACAGACTGATGCACTGAATTCTCCACACTAAGAGCTTGTCTTCCCATACAACCCTAGCGTTGCGGTTGCACCGCTGTAGTATTTTAGTGAAGATGCTACTACACTGATAGGAGAGCTTCTCTCATCTGTGTAGTTAATCCACCTCCACAAGAGATAGTAGCTATGTCAATGGGAAAGCACGCTGTCTACACCGGGGGTTAGGTTGGTATAACTATGTTGCTTAGAGGTGTGGGTTTTTCACACCCTGAGCGATGTAGTTATATTAATGCAAGTTTGTAGTGTAGACCTGGCCTAAAAAAGGCTCTTAGAAATACTGAAGGCATCAGTCTTCTTCATTATGCATATTCCAGAAGTATCAAGAGGCTCCAACTGAGATCAGAGTTCTACTGTACAAACATTTAGTAAGCAAGTCCCCTGCCTCAGGGAGCTTGCAAATCTAAATAGACAAGACAAAATGTGGAAGAAAGGAAGTATTATTGACCCCACTTTAAGGATGGGGAACTGAGAACAAAGAAACTAAGTGACTTACCCAAGGTCACACAGGAAGCCAGGGAACTCAATCTAGATCTCTGGAGTCCCAGTCCAGTGCCTTAACAACAAGAATGTCCTTCCATTGTGGTATCTCAGTGCCAAATACAGCAATTCAGGAAGCATCCAAAACAATACAAGGGTTTCTTCCCTATCCCTCTTTTCCTCCCTTATCCTCAGTAACCATGAAAATGCAGGGAAAGCAAAAAGATGGAACTTGCATTTTGACGTGAACATGATCAGAATTGGGCCAAGTCTGGTCTTCTCTAGTAAAATGTTCCACAACTCAATCCCACTGTCCCAGGAAGTCTTGTGATGGGCTTCCCCAACTGCATTCTCTCTTGAGCACAGCTCTCTTCATGGGTTGTGGATGGATAACTGGTTGAGATTATCAAATTGTAAACACATTGAGGGTTTGTAGATTAGGATGAGGATTTTATCTGAAAAAAACAGGGACACAGTGCGGAGCACACAGGCGTTTGTTGTTTAAGAGGAGCAGGGTTTGGTATATTGTACAAGTTACTGCTTTTGTTATCCTCAGCCTCAGGTAGAGCAAACTGCAGTATTCTACCCTGGAGACATCAAAAGCATGAATCATAGTGATCAGATCTTTGTCACGAGAGGTAAAGCCAGCCACCAATGGAAGGCATTCCTCAGCCAAAATTTTCAAATCTGGGTGACTAAAGTTAGGCTCCCAAATATATATTTAGGCAGACAAATAGGTGGCTTGAGTTTCAGAGGTGCTGAACACCAACCGTTCCCATTGAATTATGTGGCTCAGCATACTTTGGGTGGAGGGGAATCAAGCACCTTTTTGCAGATGCCTAAACATGGCGTTGGCACCCTAACTTTAGGAAAAAATTAGGTTTGAAAATTTTGGTCTTAGTGCTACCAAATGCACAAAGTAAAACTGGAGAGAGAATTATTTCACCCTCCTGCACCTGGCTTCTTTCAGTTAGAAGTAACACTAAGGATCAGTGTAATTACAGAGAGTACCAAATTTTCAGAAAGTGTGATTTATCGAGTTGATAAGGTCCCTTTTAAACAATAAATCTTAGGTGCTCATCTGATCTTTGTCAAAAGGTGCAAGGGACCACTTTGCAAGACAGTCAGAGCTCCAATTTTGCTTGACTGAAGCATCAAATATCATACAACCATGGCGCTTCATGCTCATTTGTACACTTGTCTCACTCACACTGCACAATCCTAGATCTGCTACCTTTCAGACTTCAGGGCTGTGAATTCAAACACCTTTTCACCAGTACCAAATTCACTGCAATTATTTTTCGAAGCGAAAAAAGTTTAAAAATCTCCCAACCTAAAGGAAGTCTTTTCAACAGAGTTTGCAGAGACTGTATCCTCTGTTGGCAGATGCCTTATGTGTCAGTTGCGTACTCAGCAACAGGCTCCAGAGTCTACCCCAAATCCTGAAACATACTTATTGACTAGAAAGTAAATGTAATTAGCAAGAGTGTTTGCAGGGTCAGATAAATTTAACCTTTTCTCCTAGCCTGGACTCAAGCCAGTTTGATTCCACAGTCTCACACTGATAGCAAAAGAAATAGGGAGACTTTTGACTCCAGCTTTGACTTAACTAATTCTACTATGTGCATTTAGAGTACAGCAATAAGCAGAAAATGAGACAACATACAACTGTCAAGCAGCCTAGGAAGAAGAAGGGATATCAGAGTGAAACAAGACACAGACACTTGCAGCTTCAGAATGGTTCTCAACTATTCTATATTATTGAGTTCTTGCTCGTTTTGCCAAAGCAGCTGCCTACTTTCTTCCTGTACCCAGATTCCTTTAATCATTTAAAACAGGACATCGTGTCCTGATGAAATGCCTTTCCGGACAGTCCATGGAAGGAATTAATAGCTGTGCCAGTCCTTTTGAAATGCAAATCTTCACCAACTGGGTTTCATGCCTCTTGCTGTTGTCACCTCCCCCTGAAGAACACATGTTAAGTGGAACTGGGAGCTATTTGCTTATCTTCTCCTAAAATGAATATCATCCTGCATTTGCGATTCCTAATCAGCCATTTTCCTTCTCCTGCGCCCCTCCCTTCTTTCCCCACTGTCTTTTGTTTCTAAGCAAGACATTTTCTGTTACTTCAAGACAAAAAAAGCTGATCCTTCAGCAATAGAGTCATTAATTCTCTTATCTGCACAGCCAGCATGGTTCTGCAGAATTTCTTCCTTCAAACATTAAAAGACACTTAACTGGAAGGACCTTAAAGGAGTAAACATTTAAACCACTGTATTTCTTTCCACATTATTAACAGAAAACCCCCTTTTAATGCATACTTTTTAAAAAAAATTAAGGACAGGGAGTTGGCCTCAATTTAAAAAAGAGGGTGTAAGTCTATAATACCATGGAATGGTACAGCAGTGGATATACTAGTAGTTTAATAGGAGAAATACTAATTTGATGGACCTATCAATTAAGTAGGAGGCAAATCTGCATTCCAGAACTTGTAAAAATCAACGGAACTGCCTCCTTTCCTTAATGCGCCTCCCCATTACCAAAATCGGGACAGTGAACATGTTTGGAAAAAGTAGAGCGATTCATAAATCATCTTTAGGAATGAAAAGAACTTTTGGAGGGGGAAGCAATAATCAGCAGCACTTTTAGGCTTTCAATACTTCTCTAATTCCCTGCATTTAACACTTTAGTTTAAGGAATGAATAAATGAGTAAAGCACAAGCAGCCCCCTCTCAACACAGCAAGGAATCGGTCAAGGTGACAATTGACTGTCCTTCCCCCATACCTCTAACTGTTCCTCCAAGGGCTTCTCTACAGTGGCTACGTCTACACTTGCAGAGTTTTTGCGCTGTCAGTTTCAGTGGAAATGAGATAGGTATATCTCCATATATACCTATCTCATAGAGCTGGAAGAGACCTTGAAAGGTCATTGAGTCCAGTCCCCTGCTGTCACAGCAGGACCAAGTACTGTCCCTGACAGATTTTGCCCCAGATCCCTAAATGGCCCCCTCAAGGATTGAACTCACAACCCTTGGTTTAGCAGGCCAATGCTCAAACCACCGAGCTATCCAAGGGAAGTGGTGGATGTCATCCCTACCTTGACACTTGAAACATTTCAAACAAGGCTGGAGAAAACCCTAGAAAATGTGCATTAATGGACAATCGAATATTGACTGGAGGTGGAGTACACAGATCTTTTTTCTCTTTAGTACCTATAAGTCTAGCAACTGAAAATACGGAATTTGTGCTGCTTCAACATAAAGCAAACTTAGTGACATTAATGGCTCATGAAACCTGGTGTCAGACTTTCAACAAATCAGACAGAGGTTTTTATGCTCAGAATTA
Organism: Platysternon megacephalum; assembly: GCA_003942145.1. Lineage (NCBI taxonomy): Eukaryota > Metazoa > Chordata > Testudines > Platysternidae > Platysternon > Platysternon megacephalum. The sequence goes on along the minus strand of QXTE01000145.1, from coordinate 854,497 downwards.
CACAACCATCAGTGGCTCCTTACTCAAGAATACACATCCCCTCTTATTTGCAACCTTATTCTGTAACAACATTCTACTAGGATATTTAAAAAAGAAAAGTGATTAGTAGGAAATGGGGAGGAAAACATTATACACAAAGCACTTTTCCAGTCATCCAGCATCTCTTAAATGTGCACATCTGCTGCGTAAGGATAGAAATGCAATTTGCCTTCTGGTGTTAAGTACACTTGGGTAATGTTTTCAAATTTTTCTACAACCATGAGGGCTATACAGTTAGCTTTCATTTAAAAAAGTGAGACGCTCATATAGTCACGACTCCAATAGCTTGAGCTTTAAAAAAAACTAGGGCTGTCAAACTAATTGAAAATTAATTGTGCTGTTAAGAATAGAATACCATTTACTTAAATATTTTGGATGTTTTTCTACATATTCAAATATATTAATTTCAATTACAACACAGAATACAAATGTACAGTGTTCACTTTATATTTATTTTTGATTACAAATATTTGCACTGTAAAAAACAAAAGAAATAGTATTTTTCAATTCACCTAAAACAAGTTCTGTCGTGCAATCTCTTTATCATGAAAGTGCAACTTACAAATGTAGAATTATGTACAAAAAAACTGCATTCAAAAATAAAACAATGTAAAACTTTAGAGCCTACAAGTCCACTCAGTCCTACTTCTTATTCAGCCAAATCACTCAGACAAACAAGTTTGGTTACAATTTGCAGGAAATAATGCTGCCCGCTTCTTGTTTACAATGTCACCTGAAAGTGAGAATAGGCACGAATGTTTAGCATATCTGGCATGTAAATACCTTGCAATGCCGGCTACAAAAATGCCATGCAAATACCTGTATTTACGGCATTGTAAATAGTTTCTGACCAGAACTACTTGTTCTTTCTTCCTCCTCCTCCTAATTTTAAAAGTAGCTTGAACTAAAGCTGACCAAAGTTACAGCATGAAACATTTTACTGTAAAGCCCCTGTTACTTCCTATTCCTCAATATTACAATGAATACTTATGAACTCGAAAGATTAATGCAAATGCCTGTTATATTTCCATAGTAATCTCATTGTAATTTATCATTCTTGACTACAACTACTAGAGGACTACCATAATGTCTAACCACCTCCTATCAACACAGACAATACACTGCCATCATGTCTGGCAACTGGATGTACACCTTGTGTTGTAAGCAGAGACTAAGGCCTGTAACTTCCATTACGATGGCTATGCCTAGAGAGAAAGTGCAGCTTACTGTACCATCTCACTGGTGATATGGTATACCAGTTGTTCCCAATCTTTCCAGCCCAAAGTCCGAACATACTATGCCACCACAGTCCAGAGATGACAATCAATACTTAAAGTATATTCTCTGTGGCTCCTGCAGCACAACAGAGAAGCAGGCAACAGAACAGCGAGAGTAACTCTTCTCCCTCCCCTGCAATGCAGCGGGCAGCCAGTTGTGGAGTTGTTGAGCAGCTGCAGCAGGAGAAGGACAGCAGCTGCTCAGAGTGCTGCTAGCTCATCCCAGCGCTGCTCCTGGGAATAGAGGAGAAGCAGGAGACAGGCAGTTGGAGAGACTCCTACCTCCTCCCCAGAGTAAAAAGACAGGGAGTTCTGGTTTTAAAATCACTGGGTGTGGCTCATGGAATACATGTTCAGTTTATAATCAGCTACAAATCCTCCCTTTAACACAGTTACCTTCAAGGGTCATAATTTATTGCATTCAGGAACACAAGAGACCCTTGGGCAAAGGCTGGACATCAGCAAGTTTCACCTTTTAAAAGCACCTGCTCACACAAGTTCAAAGAAGCACAGCATGGGAAGAGTTAAAGAGCAGAGTGATGGAATGGAAGCATACTGAGCCCTTCCCACATGGGGAGGAAAGTTCAAATCAAACTCCATAGGACCGGTAGTGTCAGCATTCGGACACCCTGTGGGTGGATTGAGAGGAAGAAAGGGAGGAAGGAAGTGCAGTGTAGTTTCTATCAGTAGTGGGAGACACCCTGTGACAGTTCTAAGGGTACCCAGATTGAGAGTCATCTTGTTACCCGCTGTTTCCAGTATGAGGGAGTCTTGCTTGTGGTAACTGGGTGTTAGCTCCCTAACACCACCACCCTTTCAGCCACTCAGGCACCCTCCTTTGGGCTATGCCAGCTCTGTCTTTGCCTTGCAGGTTAACAAGAGGTGCACCTCAGTCCTCTCAAAATGTTCCCCAGCCCTTGACACTGGCAACCCACATAAATCCCAGATCCTTTGTCCCCAAAGAAGCAGCGTATATCAGTTTTACCTTAAGTCACTGCTTTTGTTTTATTATAAGAAAGAATAGAGATTCCACTAGAAACAAGAGAGTGATGGAAACTGGTTACAATATAAAACAAAATCATAAAACACGAACTAGGACCTACACTTATTAAGAGTTATCTTTCCTATCTCATAAAATAAGTCTCTCTCCCCCCCCAAATATCATTCTATTGCAGAGAGGGCTGGCTTCCCAAAACCAGGAACCAGACTTTCAGGAAAAACACCCCGGGCTAAAGAAGATGTCTCCTTAGTGAACAAATCCAGGGTGTCTCTCCCCACTCTGGTATTATACTGAAACAGTCTTTTCATAGTCAGGGCAATCCCCTGTCTGTTATAATGTTCCTTTTTTTACCTCCAAGTGGTTTCAATTGTTTGCAGTTGTCTTTGATGGTTTTTCCCTTGACTATTCTGGGATGAGGTAGGCAAATGAACAACACATCCCATAATTGGCTAGTCAGGGAGGGGTTACAATATGAGACATACGGTTCCCTGACAACTAACCTTTACTTCAAGACCATAATTTTCAGTATAGTTACATTTATTCCTTAAGTATTACCCCTCCATACATCTCACAATGATTATGAGCAATGATAAATTACAAACTTTCAGTAAAGACCTTACATGTTACCCTTTAAGGACAAATACCCTGTAAGCAATGTATTTTATGAAGTGAGTTTGGCAGGTCTGGGATGGCAGTTCACAAAGAGCAGTAGATCCTTTGCCTAGTAACCTATGTATCGCAGACCCCTCCTTGAAATAGAACACATACCAAGTTTTTATTTAGGGGTTCTTTTCAATAAAAATATCTATTAGGATTCACTGGGTTAGGAGCATTGTAACACTGGATTTTATTTGTGTCCCAGTATTGTCATGAAATGGCAGTATGACTGAAGCCTGCCATCTAAGCACAAAACTGTCCAGACATATTTATTACTGAGGCACACTTTACATAACAGGCCCCAGAGAATTTGCCGAGTGTATTAACTAAACGGGCTTTAATACTTAGAAATTACATCAGTTTGAGTTTGGTGCAATAATTTTCCTTTCCTGCTTACTGGGGTTTGCAATTCATTAGAGAGGGGAACCAATTTACCATGTAATGCCCAAAAAAGGCCTCAAAACAGCTTGATATTACCTAGAAGAGCATAGTGATTTACACAGTCTTCATTTGTTGCTGACCAAGTTTAGCCCAATAGATTGAAAATACCACACAAGTTTGAGAGTCCTTTGAAAAGGTGAATTTAAAAAACAAAACAAAAACTAAAATACATGCTTGCAATAGAGACAAGACTCAATCACTGGTGTTAAGCAAACGTCTAATTATTTAATCTGTGCTCAGTACAAGATTGCAAGCAAAAAAAGAAACCTTTTGACTCAGTCTTTTCCTTTTCATATAAGGAGCCTTTTGCTCACATTTATATATAGATAAGCTTTGCAGATCTGAGCTGTGATATTTTTTCGATCTGACCTTATATGAACAAACAAAACAAGGATAAGGAAGACAGCAACTGTGCAAACGGGACAACACTTTACTTGTAGGAAAGGGATGACCAAAGTAAGCTGTTTAGGATCCAAGAGTCTCGGTCTTCGTAAAGCAGAGGGGAGCAATTAAAAAAATTATGTTATTTAAATCAGATTGAGACTTTGTAAAACTAAATTTGAAAACATGTACTACTGAAACTTCAGTGGCATTTAAAAGGAGTTATAATTTTGTTATACGTTTTAATCGACTGGTAGGGTATATGAATTTTACAAAATTAATATAAACTAAAAAATATTGAAAATATTGAAAATTAAAGCCCTGATTCTGTAAACACTTAAGCAGGTACAGAACTTTACTCCCAAGAACAGTCCCATTGACCTCAATGGGACTATTCGTGGTTAAAATTGAGGTCTGCGTAAGTATTTGCAGGATCAGGATCAAAAATTTTATTTGTTAAAAACATCTCTTAGTGTCATAAAATCTTTGTCATTTCAAAACAAAAGTCCTTCAGGGTGATCAAAAATTATTTAGACTTTGAATATATTAAAGTTAGTGACTTTTTTTATATACATGCCAACATTTTCAAAGTCAGGAGCCTAAATGTCTAAATATAGGCACATAAGAGTGGGATGTACAAAAACAAGACTCACTGACTTCAGACTGCAAACTCTGACGAAGGAATAGAGCTTATTTTGGTTTCTTGACTTGTTGAAGTTGAATATGCCAATAGGTCGTGTTCATTGCAAATATAGCACAGGCTACCTGGTTATAATTTTTGTTTGGTTTATATTGTTCTCACAAATGGGGGCCTGGATTTTTTTTTTCAACATAGATTAACTTTGGGTGTGTGCAACTTTTTAACAGAATTTCAGATTTTATAGAGTTTCTCTACTAACATTGAGGAAACTAATTAGAAACACTTACAAAATGTTCATTTTAGCAATTTAAGACAAAATGGGGAGAAAGTGAAGAACAAGCAACTTGTAAATAAAACATGAAATAAAGTAATAAAGTACATTTAAATCAAGATTTTTATAACAGTCCTCCCGCATCCAAAATAAAGCCAAGTTCTTAGAAGGATCTTCTGTTATGCAACTAATGGAGCAGCAACCTATCTGAAACTGTTATTTAGTTTAACTAATTATTCAGTGGTATGCATGTGGGCAATCAACTTGCTAGATGGGCAGAACAGGCATCTTTTTTTTAAATAAAATTAGGTGCTTGCATACCTTGGTGATGGGCAATATAGAAATACCTAAATAGATGGGCTAAAATAGAACTTTTTATTCATAGATTCTGAGGCCAAAAGGGACCACTGTGATCATCTAGTCCAGGGGTCTCAAACTCAAATGACCACGAGGGCCACATGAGGACTAGTACATTGGCCCGAGGGCCGCATTTACTGACACCTTCCCCCCCCGCCCTTGGCCCTGCCCCCACTCCACCCCTTCCATGAGGCCCCGCCCCTGCCCCGCCTCTTCCCACCCCTTCCCTGCCCCCATTCCAACCCCTTCCCCGAAATCCCCACCCCAACTCTGCCCGCTCCCTGCCCCCAGGGGGCGCAGGAGGGGGATGGGGGGGCTTAGGGCAGGGAGTTGGGGTGAGGAGTGCAGGAGGGGGGCAGGGTGCAGCAGGGGGCTCAGGGCAGGGGGTTGGGGTGCAGGGTGCAGCAGGGGGCCCAGGGCAGGGGTGTGGCGTGTGTTCAGGGCAGGGGTGTGGGGTGCAGGAGGGATGCAGNCCTTGGCCCTGCCCCCACTCCACCCCTTCCATGAGGCCCCGCCCCTGCCCCGCCTCTTCCCACCCCTTCCCTGCCCCCATTCCAACCCCTTCCCCGAAATCCCCACCCCAACTCTGCCCGCTCCCTGCCCCCAGGGGGCGCAGGAGGGGGATGGGGGGGCTTNCTCCGGGCAGGGGGTCGGGGTGCGGGGTGTGGAGGGGGCTCAGGGCAGGGGGTTGGGGTGCAGGGTGCGGGGTGTGGAGGGGGCTCAGGGCAGGGGTGCAGGGTGCGGTAGGGGGTTGAGGGCAGGGGTGCAGGGTGCAGCAGGGGGCTCAGGGCAGGGGGTCTGACCTCCTGTATAACACAGGCCACCAAACTTTGCCAAAGTAATTCCTAAGCAGATATTTTAGAAAAATATTGGATTGATTTAAAAATGGTCAGTGATGGAGGATCCACCACAACCCTTACTAAATTGTTTCAGTAGTTAGTTATCCTCACATATGTCTTATTTATGAATACTAAATTTCATGGGCGGCGCATGAACTGCTAGCTCAGGGAGGCTAGCCCCCAGGCCCACCTCTTCTGCCCAAGGCCCACTCCCATCCCCCTCCCCCAACAGAGCCCAGAGGCCTCCCCCCAGAGTAGTTGCCAGCCCCTCCACACCCCAGGCCGCCCTAACGCCCTCAGCTCCAGAGCGCTGGATGGGCGGCGCAGCCCACAGCTCCGGACAGGTGGCGTGGCCCCCAGCCCCAGCGCCCCCAACCCTGGAGCACCAGCCCGGCCCCAGTGCCCCCAACCCCGGAGCGCTGGGCAGGCAGCCCGGCCCCAGCCATAGGGGAAGAGCAGGAAGCAGGAGGGGGCCTGGTGGCACAGCGTGGGCATGGCCACGCCTGGCTATTTGGGGCGGCTCAGCCTCCCCTGGCCTGTGATACTACTGCCCATGAGAAGTTCCAGACTGACAGCCCTGGAGATCAAAGCCCTCTACTTAGCCTCAAACAGGTGTACCATGGGTAGCAGCAGGGCAAGCTACCTTTGTGCCATCCTTTAAGTATTTCTCACTCCTGACCTATCGATAGGGATTCCAGTTGAGTTCAGTCTGCATCAGCCATTCATTTCTTAGCCTCAGTTTGGGGCCCACAAACTCCCCCAACTGGCCCATAAGCGGTGGTGATTTTTTTTTAATGCAGACACCGTGGGACCTGGCATGGATCAGAGTGGCCAAGATGAAGTATAATAGCATTGGAGGGGAGAGGTAGTGCCTTCTGGAGAGACAGAAAAGGGTATTTTTCATAGTTGTAGCTATGTGGGCTCTAACAACACTGTCTAAAAGGCCACCAACACTGAACGGACGTAATCTGACAGCACATGCCCTCAACAGAGGGAACTGTTATAGAAGAGGAAAATACAAATGCTTCCCTTGCTCCACTTGTCTGTGTTCAGTTTCAGACATTTGCCTTTCATACAGGTGCTGATTCAGCTTTCTCAATGCCTAGCTGAGAAGATGGTGCTGATTATATTGGATATAAAGGTGATTTAGAGGTAGGTGTCATCCGTTGCCTCAACATTATCCTCCCATACCCTGTATTGAAAAAATAGGGAGAAAATTAAGCCTTGTGGAATGCCACATAGAGGGTTTTGAAGATCAGTATCTGTTGCCTATTATAACACTCTTTTGGTTTGGTCTGAGAAGAACCAGAGCCATTTCCATTCACCCTGCAATCTCTTGGAGACTGCCCAGCAGAATTTGGTGATCAACAGCATCAAATACCACAAAAAGATCTAGCAGCAAGATCCCCAAATTCACATGTATACACCTACATGCCTGAACAATTCAAATTCCATCTCAGAGCTGGAGACATGCATGCACACTGAACCTTATCACCATTATAGTCATCTGTGCCCTTTTCTTGCCAGGACATTCAGTAATGGAGACAATGAAGACAGAGAGAAAATGGAATTCAATGGGTCTTCAGTACCAATTCCACCAGGCCCACAGGTTACCTCACCAAACCCATAGAAAGCAGAAAAAACACTGCTTGCAGTGAGTTCTTAAATCCAAGGACCAGGTTGTATTTACACAGGTACAGAGTGTCACACCCCAGGGACCAGGTGGAATGTAGCAGGCCAGCGAGCTGGCTATATTTACAAGGAGAAAGGCAGAGATTCTAGTTTCTGACATGATCTTTTATACACAATCTTTTATCAACACTCCTTCTCACTCACTACTCCAAATCTTTCCTTTACTATTGGGACATAGTTATTGCCATACGTGATGTTACAAATTACACAATAACTTACATAACGCGTTGTTCCCCTTTTTAGCATAAAGAAAATTATCAATCCTATTATTTGACAGGGACTTTCCTTGTTTACCTTAGACACTACAAAAACTCAGTAACAGAATGACCAAATGTTAGTATTCTTTCCCCAGAACCTTTGTTTGCACTTTCCCCATCTCTAAAAGGTTATAACAACCACACAATTATGCAGGCCTACAAAACCTACTTTTATATAACTCATACATTGCTAATCAGTCATCCACTATATAAAAATTAGACCTTTACCATGTTATATAGGGTAAGCTCACTTAACCAATGCTTTACTCCCTTATAGGTCTACTTTAAATTTCAAGATGCTATAATCCTGACTCTGCCATCCTTTCTAGGTGTGTTGTATTTCAGGAGCCTCCCATACTTCCTCCTGCTGCCAATGCTGGCTCAAATATTTACCACTGCAACAAAAGACCCCACTACTGGCTAAAATCTAGCTCTTTAGTCCTGTCCCCCAAATCTAAGCCCCTTCACAGCAGAGTAAGTTTTTAGCATCAGCGCAGACACTGGCTAGGCTTGCATGCTATAAGTTTGAATATGAATCCAACAATACAATCTACTGCAACACAAGTAATAGGATTCCACGTGAGTTCTTGATCTGACATCTAAACAGATGTCCATGTCTAAAAGGATGACACACTTGGGAGATGGTATTACCAAGCATGCACCTTCAAAAGAACAGCGAGTCAGCAGAATAATACAAGGCAAGAAAGCTGCAGTAATAACCTTTTCCACTGACGTGTCAAAGGCTTAGCAATATTCACAAAAGGGTTACGGATGTCTTTCCATTTGTGTGTGTTTGGATTTGTAAAGCCAAGAGAGGGGTGTACATGGCAAATATTTTCTGTGCTTGTATTGACAAAACTCACCCAGACAGACATGGCATGAGCACTGTAGGTCATGGCATGAAAAATTTAGCAGACGCTTAATAGCCAGGAAGATTAGACATACCAGCCAGATGTTGTGACAATCTGTACCCCTATATTCACTCCTTTTACAGGACTATGATATATTTCGTATAAAGTATGCTTTGTGAGTGAGCAACAGGGGATGGATCACTCAATGATTACCTGTTCTGTTCATTCCTTCTGAAGCACCTGACTGTTGGAAGACAGGATACTGGGCTAGATGGACCTTTGGTCTGACCCAGTATGGCTGTCCTAATGTGAGGTATCATTTGAAAACTCATCATTTGCTGACCATTATTGTCCTGGTAAAATGTGTATGGCAACGCTGTTACAAAGTTGTAAGATTCTACTGCATGCTATTACTGAAAGACATGTTTCAAATATGGGGAGCAGTCAAAAACCAGTTCCCCAGAGACAAAACGCTAGCCAACACCTCAGCCAGGTGTCAACAAAATCAAATGAACCATCACCTGGTTAAGTGGCCATTCTTTGACAGGAAAGAGGGCGTGGGCAAAAAATCTACATCTTGACACAGAAACAACTTGGAGTTTATGTCCACACAGACTTTGTCTCCTGAACCTTAGCTGGAGATGATTTTCGAAGAAGAGAAAGAACTGTAAGAAGGGAGAGCAGACGCCCCAAATTATTCCTCCCTTTCTCTCTACCCTCAGCATCCACAACACCTAAAGAAGAAAGGAAACAGCTTTGGACCAGGGGAGGGATCCTGACTGAAAGAAAGTCAGCCAGTAAGACTGCAGAAACACGTGGTGAGAGAGACTTTGCTTTGAATTCACTTAGCTTGTTAAGTTAGGCATTAGTTGTGTTTTACCTTTATTTTCTTATAACCAATTCTGACTTTTATGCCTCATTACTTATATTAATTTAAAAATCTATCTTTTGTAGATAATATATTTGTTTTAGCTAAAACCAGTGTGTTTTTACTGAAGTGTTTGGGAAAGTATTTGAGATAACAGGATTTATTGTTCAAGAGAGAGCTTGGCAGTACAAGACATACATTTCTGGGGAAAGTCTGGGACTGGGAGCTTGCTGGTGTTGCTCTGCAGTGTAATTCAAGAGTAGCTGGCTATAGCACTCATATACAATAACTGGGAGTAAATTACATGCGGGAGGGTTTGTATGAGCAGACCAAGAGTGGTTGCTCTCACAGCGAAGCAGTGTAAAAGGCACCCCAGGTTGGAGAACTGAGTGGACACAGCTGTTCATCAGTCCAGATTGTACCCTAGGTAATGTCACAGACGTCACTTCAAAATATGAGAGGATGGCCACCAGGACTCTAGGAACAACAGCTCCAGTGAATCATAATCGTAAGGCCAAGAAGGACAATTATGATCATCTCATTTGACATTCTGCATAGTGCTAACCATAAACTTGCACCCACTAATTCCTGAATGTCCAATAACTTGTGATTAAACTGAAGTATATCTTTCAGACAGACATACAATCTTGATTTAAAGATTTCAAGTAATGGACAATCTACCACGTCCCTTGATGAGTCATTCTAAACATTACCATTACTATTAAATGTGTGTGCCTTATCTACAGTTTGAATTTCTCCATTTGTCTTTGGGTGTAGCTCAGAGATTTGCCAACTGAAGCAGCGTGAAACTGACATGATTACCAATTTCATTTCTGAGCAGCAGTGAATGTGAGCAGAGTCTGATCAGTTTCATTTTGCTGCTACCTGACATAGCTCTGAGCAGTGACAAAGACCCTCAAGCTGTGGTTGCAGATTCAAGACGGTAACACTGCATTAGTTTACATTAAGGTCACAAATGGAAAGCTATCTTTGCAACCATGATGGTGAAAAATGTAAAAATAGAAACTGAAGTTCTTCAGAAGGGAAAGGCTTAGGGCCCTTTCCAGGAAAAATTTCTGACATGCCAGTGATGAGCAAACAAATGGATTTTTGAGCCCTGCTGGAGGTTGTAGAGTTGGTTGGGTTTTTTAAAACCATTGATATATAATATGTACATGGCCCTGTACAGTAGAGAAAATATAGCCACAATACCTGCTCCAAAGATCTTGTGGTCTAAGGTTATGATTCAATACTATACCGAACAAAGAAAAGGGTAGTTACACAGCTTGAACACTTCATGGAACACATGGTTCTTAGTAATTTTTTTTGAAGGTGGGATGGGAGAGAGCAGAATGAAGAGACATGGAGTGAAGTGGACAAGGGAGACCATCAAAAATGAGAAGAGACGAGAGATGAAAATGGGCAGCACAAGAAAGGGAAATGGGTGGGTGGGCTTGAGAAAACAAATTAGGAAAAGTGTGGGATAGGCCAAGTTATGTGGAGCCTTGAAAGTGAGAGCATGTAATTTCTACTTGATGTAGAAGACTGAAAGTTAGTACACGGTCTGAGTGAGAAAGTGGGGAGACTGAATAGTGAGAGACGACAGAGGCTTTTGGCAGATGTGTTTAGAATACTCTGGAGGGGATGAAGTGAGAAGCTGGGCACCCAGAAAAATTATGGGATTTTACGATATGAGATGCTCAAGGCACAACAGGAGTTTAGTCAAAATGTTAAGGGGGGAGGGATAGCTCAGTGGTTTGAGCATTAGCCTGCTAAACCCAGGGTTGTGAGTTCAATCCTTGAGGAGGCCACTTAGGGATCTAGGGCAAAACCAGTACTTGGTCCTGCTAGTGAAGGCAGGGGGCTGGACTTGATGACCTTTCAGGGTCCCTTCCAGTTCTAGGAGATAGGTATATCTCCATATATTATCATCTTTCCTCAATAAGACATTCCAGCCACATGAGAGCTCAGTTCCACAGTTACTGCCTTACTTTGAGACAGCTGGAGTTTGAAAGGTGCTAGAGAAAAGCAAACTAAGTGTGTTATACAGTGGAATATTGCAGTTAAGCACAAGAATATGCAGTGCAGGACTGAATTTAAAAAAAAAAAACAGACTCCACTGATTTCCATTTTAACATTTACATCTCCCCTTCCTTACGCAGCTTAAATTTCATTTAACTATATTAACAATATGCCACTGCTACCATGCAGGAAACTGACAACACTAAAATAGCACTGAGATTATTACTACGACGGCAAGAGCAAAGAGTCAGGGAGGAAAGGGTTAACTACTTGTGATTCCATATAGCAGGAGACTATAGTGATGGAAGAAACCTATCAGGGCATCTACTTCATCCTCTTTCCAATGTACCCTCTATAGTACCTTCTCTTTAGTGTCTTGTTCAATCTAATTTTTAAAATAAGCCATTGCCCAGTCTATGGGTGCATGTCCCATTCTGTACTAGAACATGAGGCCAACCCAATAATAAATGCAATATGTTTACCTTAAGATTTTTCTTACAATAATAGAAATAGAAAGCAATGTGGTACAATAAAAGGATTATGTGAATATGATGGGGGTCGGGGGAGAAAGAGAAGGAGAGAAAAAGATATCTTTCTTCAACCACAGGGAACCTTAGATTTGTTTTCTTTCTAGCTTCAAAATCAAATTCAAATATTATTCTGGTAAATACTCTGACACAGTTTAGTTTTTCAGTAAAATGCAATATTTCAATTGAGTACTATAAATACAGAGCCCAACACAAGTCTGTTAAATTCAATGTGGGAGCTCTAGCTTCTGTCTCTCCCTCACCACAACCCACTCTTCCTTGCAGTTTCTAGTCACGTAATTTTTCTTTCAGATTAACCTTGAATCTGACAACTGAATGATACACTATGTCAGGTTCACAAATATGATTGGGCTATGAGAAGGGGGAAGAAACATCAGAGGCGTGCATCACCCATCCAGACTCGATTAACCTGAGCTACAGAAAACAAAGCTATCAAATGCTTTTTATGTTGGTAACGGTTAACAAATTCATCTTCCCTAACCACTGTCTCCAGACAGAACAGAGCGTCTCCCTCTACCGGTTAAGAAAACACAGAAGCTTGTACTCTCTTACATATAGCATGTGGCTGACCCACATGAACAACAGAATGTACTTGTGGATATTTAATGCTTTGTTGTTTCTCTTAAGTACTAAAAAAATCCATTTGAAGAGATGGTACTGAGTTATTTAGATTCTGACAATCTTGCAACACTTTGCCTGTAGAAAGTACATTTCTGCAGATTGCATGGTTTTAAAAGGACACAGAACAAAGGATTAACATTTTCCCCCAGAGGCCTCTGTAGGAGATAGCTAAAGTAAAGCACTATCTGCCATTTCCATCTCTATCTCCAGCTATATTACAGCAGGGCGAGAACCCCACTATAGTTAAGGTTAAGACCAGCTTTCTGTTTAAAGCTCACAACTCTTCTAAGTGCTCTAAAAATCTACAGTGTTACTCAGATTGCCTTGAAATTTGATGTGCATCATTTGCATATGGGATTCTGTTAACGGGCCAAATTTGGAGACATTTGAACCAAAGAGTTCCCGAGATACAGCCCCCAGCAAAAAAAAAAAACAGCCTGTTTAAAAGTTGCGCATCAACAGTGGAATACCATGTGGGCAATCACGCAAAGAAAAATCTTGTTTACCCTCAATCATGGACAAATCTGGCAGATTTATTTAATGACTATATGACTTTAAGCAGTAATATATTTCTTTTTACTTTCCTGACTGGTTCCATTGTTACCCCAATAGATCCTAACAGTAAACTACACACAACCAACCACAATGCCGATAAATGCAAAGTAATGCACATTGGAAAACATAATCCCAACTCTACATATAAAATGATGGGGTCTAAATTAGCTGTTACCACTCAAGAAAGATCTTGGAGTCATTGTGGATAGTTCTCTGAAAACATCCACTCAATGTGCAGCGGCAGTCAAAAAAGCGAACAGAACGTTGGGAATCATTAAGAAAGGGATAGATAATAAGACAGAAAATATCATATTGCCTCTATATAAATCCAAGTTAAGCCCACATCTTGAATACTGTGTACAGATGTGGTCACCACATCTCAAAAAAATGTATATATTGGACTTGGAAAAGGTTCAGAAAAGGGCAACAAAAATGATTAGGGGTATAGAACGGCTGCCGTATGAGGAGAGATTAATAAGACTGGGACTTTTCAGCTTGGAAAAGAGGCAACTAAGGGGGGATATGATAGAGGTCTATAAAATCATGACTGGTGTGGAGAAAGTAAATAAGGAAGTGTTATTTACTCCTCCTCATAACACAAGATCTATGGGTCACCAAATGAAATTAATAGGCAGAAGGATTAAAACAAACAAAAGGAAGTATTTTTTCCACACAACACACAGTCAACCTGTGGAACTCCTTGCCAGAGGATGTTGTGAAGGCCAAGACTATAACAGGGTTCAAAAAAGAACTAGATGATGTCCCTAGCCTCTGTTTGCTAGAAGCTGGGAATGGGCGACAGATCACTTGATGATTACCTGTTCTGTTCATTCCCTCTGGAGCACCTGGCATTGGCCACTGTTGGAAGACAGGATACCGGGCTAGATGGACGTTTGGTCTGACCCAGTATGGCCGTTCTTATGTACAGGCAAGAGCAGCATGTGGTAAAAGGCTGCATACCACCACCGAGGACACCCTACTTTATTCTCCTTTGAATTTGATTGTGATACTGAGCTTTCATTTCTATACTGCCTTTTACCCAAACATCCTTACAAGTATTTACTTTATAAACACTGCTCCTGGATTGTACAACTATATAAGTAATACTGCATCCATCACCAAAACACAGCCAACCACTGGGGCAAAAGGTGGCAATTGTTTAATCTCTCTCAGCAACACTACAGAACAGAATACCATGTTCTATTTAAACTGAAAGGGAAAACTAAGAAGACCATGTAATTACCCATGTTGAAATTTGGTCAGTCTACTGAGGATCTAACACTCCTGCTCTTTCAAGAAGCAACATGGAATCTTTGATTACAAACTATAAGGACTTTGGGTTTGAATTTTGTATTTCATTCTAATATTAGCAACTCTTGAAGCATAGTGCTCCCAGCTCCAGGATAACCCAGGAGAAAGATCACAATCACCAAAGTATGTTTCACTACTGAAAAGCACTGCATTTCCTGAAATTCTGGAGCCTAAATGATGAAAGAAAAAACAAAAGTATTTGATGCTTGCACCATACCTGTCATGGGATCAAACAGCTGATTGGCCTCCAAGTCTGTGAAGGTGCTGAAACAAATAGGACATTTGAAGGAGGCACGATTGGTGGAGTCTCTCTCGTCCGTCTCAATCCTCCTCCTCATGTGGTCCAGCTTGTACTTCACCACATTGACTAGCAGGCGATAATTGATGAAGTAGTAGTTGTGCCGGGTGGTTTTGCCATCCGGAGCTGTCTCCACTCTCATCCTGCATTTGATGAACTTGTCCCCCTTGAGGGTGTTGAGAACTGCCCGCAGTTGCTTCCGATCAAACTTCAGCAGCTCCAACATGTCCTCCTCCTTTACGCAGGGATTCCGGATGAGGATGTCCAGAGCCAAAGCATGTTCAATGCCATAAAAACCACGCACCACATACTTGGCAAGGCGCTTCAGAGCCGCTGGGACTTCAGTGAGGACGTCCGGGTCCGTCATATCAGGTCTGACACTGAAGCTTCATGTATACTGCAAGGAAAAGAAGATGGACTATAAATTATTTTCCCTCACTTAAACAGTTTTGATTCAGGTTACCAAAACCTAAAAAGGAAGGACCACTAAAGATAATAGTTTCTCATTTCCCCTTCCCCATCCCTCAACACTCTGTTCAGGTATTAATAATGCAACTAACAGCACAGTACGATTAGACAGCGCACTGTTTTCACTGCAAAATGGGAAAATGTTGGTGATTTTTTTTTACCATAATACCTAATAGACTTCAGTTCCACCTGCTCTGCTGTAACATTAAATATCTCTTGCCTTTGAGCTCTTATAGAGCTACATGGTCAGCTGAGACTTACAACTAGGAAACAAGCACCAAAAGTCTACAATGACACACATCATCACACAGTAATAAATCACAGTTTGACATTTGGGGAGTTTAATGAGGGAGTTCTCCAGGTGAAGGAGGAGCAACAAGATGTTTGGGGTGAGTTTGTTGTGTGTCTGTGTGCTTGCAGTGTGCCTGCCTGCCTGAAGTTTATAGTGTGGTCTGGTTGGGACACCATGTGCTGAGCCTAAGGCCTGCCAGGCAAGGCTGAGAGCATCTTACAGGGCTTTGATCCCTAAATCCTTTAGGATCTGTAAACCAGGGGACAGGGCTACTCAGGGAGAATTGGGGGTTAAAAAGCCAGCTTCTAAGTGACCAGAGGAGCTATCAGGGGAGTTTAGAGAGGGAGTGAGAGAGCCAGATACATCTAACATGCTCTAAATTTAGGCCAATAAACACCTTCCCCATACCCTCCCCCCCCACACCCAAAAAATAGCTGCAAGAGTAAAACTAATGCAGGCAGAAGCCCAGCAGCAGAGCGGGGCCTACCCAGTTTATTGCACTGAATGCAGCATGTATGATTACCTGCCTTATGGGCAGGTGGCGTATGTATGTAGTCAATGCAAGCAATTTGTGTCACAGGCTCTTGAGGCCAGAGTGGCTGAACTGGAGGAGCTAAGGGAGACAGAGAGGTACAAAGACGAGACTTTCCGGGACACAGTAGAGTGGTTCCACTGCCTCTGTGCTGTTGAGGAGGATGAAAGTCTCAGGGAAGGAGAACATTAAAGTGGAGCGGAGGGAAACGATCTCATAGTTGGGACCCTTCTTCCAGATGATGTCATGGTATCTTCACACACTGGGGAAGGGGACCTCAGTTGTTAGGCAGAGACCAGTAATAGTAATGGGGGATTTGATCATTAGAAATATAGATAGTTGGGTTTGTGATGACCAAGACAACCTCATGGTGAATTGCTTCCTGGGTATGAAGGTTGCAGATCTCTCAAGACATCTAGACAGATGTATGTGCAGTGCTGGGGAGGAGCCAGTGATGTGGTTCATGTAGGTACCAATGACATAGTGAAAGGTCGGAGAGAGGTCCTGGAGGCCAAATTTAGGCTGCTACATAGGAGATTCAAGTCCAGAAGCTCCATGGTAGTGCATTCAGTTCCACCATCAAGGCCAGTTAGAGAGGCAGAACGGCAGGGCTTCAATGTGTGAATGAAACAATGGTGTATGGAGGAGAGTTTTAGATTTATTAGGAACTGGAGAACCTTTTGTGAAAGGAGGAGCCTATCCAGGAAAGATAGGTTCCACCTAAACCAAAATGGAATCAAATTGCTGGCATATAAAATTAAAGAGGGTCAGAGGCGTGTTTAAATTAAGGGCGGGGGGAAAGCTGACAGGTACAGAAGAGCACACAGTTTGGACAGAGACATCCGTTAACGGGGATTAACGGGAACTCTTAACGGGGATCCTCTATATCCTACTAACGAAGAGAGGATAGAAGTTGATAAAAGTACAAATGGGAACTGAAGAGAAACAGTCAAATGAAAAGGAGTCCCATTCAATTACATCACATGAAAGCAGATAACTAAAGATTGACAAATTCTATAAGTGCTTGTATACAAATGCTAGAAATCTAAATACTAAGATCGGTAAACTCGAGTGCCTGGTATTAAATGAAGATATTGCTATAATAGGCATCACAGAAACTTGGTGGAATGATGGTAATCAATGGGACACTAATACCAGAATTAAAAATATATAGGGATGAGAGTAGGTTGTGCTGGTGGGGGAGTGGCATTATATGAGAAAGAAAGCATAGAGTCAAATATAGTAAAAATCTTAAATGAATCAAACTGTACCACAGAATCTCTATCGATAGACATTCCATGTTTGAACAATAAGAGTATAGCAGTAGGAACATACTACTGACCACATGACAAAGATGGTGATGGTGACTATGAAATACTCAGGGAGAAAACAGAAAACTCAATAATAATGGGGGATTTCAATTATCCCCATATTGACTGGTATATGTCACCTAAGGACATGATGCAAAGATAAAATTTCTAGACACCATTAACAACTGCTTCTTGGAGCAGCTAGTCCTGGAACCCACAAAGGAAGAGGCAATTCTCAATTTAGTTCTAAGTGGAGCACAGGATCTGGTCCAAGAGGTGAATATAGCTGTACAGCTTGGTAATAGCAACCATAATGTAATTAAATTTAACATCCTAGGGGGATACCAAAGAAACCCACCACAGTAGCATTTAACTTCAAGAAGGGGAACCACACAAAAATGAGGAAGCTACTTAAATGGAAATTGAAAGGAACAGTCACAAGCCTGCAAGCTGCATGAAAACTTTTTAAAAAACACCATAATAGAGGCTCAGATTAAATGTATACTCCAAATAAAAAAAAACAACAAAAAACAGCAAGAGGACAAAAATAAATAAATTTAAAAATGACTGAACAGAGTAAAAGAGGCCATTAGAGGCAAAAAGGCATCCTTTAAGAATTGGAAGTCAAATCCTACAGAGGAAAATAGAAAGTTGCATACATTCTAGCAAGTCAAGTGTAAAAGTATGATTTGGCAGCCCAAAAAAGAATTTGAAGAGCAACTAGCAAAAAAGACGCAAACTGGTTGAAACTATAGTGAAGAACAGAATTATCAGACACATAGTTGAACACAATTTGTTGGGGAAGATTCAACACAGCTTCTGTAAAGGGAAATCATGCCTCACCAATCTATTAGAATTCTCTCAAAGAGGTCAACAAACATGTGGACAAGGGTGATCCAGTGGATATAGTGTACTTAAGACTTTCAAAAAGCCTTTGACAAGTTCCCTTGCCAAAGTCTCCTAAACAAAGTAAGCAGACTTGGGATAAGAGAAAAGGTCCTCTCATGGATCACTAACTGATTAAAAAGATAGGAAACAAAGAGTAGGAATAAATGCTCAGTTTTCAGTATAGAGAGAATAAATAGGGGGGGTCCCCACAAGCGGTGCAAGGATATTTTGCGCCCTCGAAACTTTCACCTTGCGCCCCCCCCCCCGCACATTGGTTAATTGAGGGGCAAATCCAAACGAGCCTTTATAGACCCCAGGGGCCAGCCGTGCCCAGGGGCTGCTCCCCAGACCAGGTTCCCCCCTCCCCGCCCCCTGAACTCCCCTGGAGGGTGCACAGGCCCCCCGCGAGCCCTCCCCTCCCCACCCCGGTGGCCCCCGCCCCGAGTCCACTCACTGGCTTTCCCGGGCTTGGGCCACTGCAGCAGTTCGGCAGGGAGGAGCCACCTTCTGGAGGCACCGGAGAGCCAGAGCATCGGCTTGCGGGGGCGGTGAGCCCCAGCCATGGAGGAGCCGGCGCGGCGCAGGGGGGCAGCAGCCCTGCAAAAGCAGTGGCGCGGCTAGCGTGGAGCAGCCGCACCCCCCGCCCAGGCTGCGGCTGGGCACCCCCCCCCGGGGGCTCCTACAGGCTGCAGCGGATGCAGGCCCCCATGCGTCCCCCGGCTGCCCCCTCACCATGCTCAGGCTCTGTGGCTCCCGGGCATGTGAGCCACCGCTGGGGCGCAGGGCGCTGAGCCTGCTCCGGGAGGGGCAACAGCAGCTCACATGCCCGGGAGCCACAGAACCTGAGCGCGGTGAGGGGTAAGCCGGGGGGTGCGCCTGCCCGGGCTGCAACCCACCTGGCACCTCCCTGGGGGCTCCTGCAGTGGATGCATGTGGGCGGCAGCCCCCGTGCCCCTCCCGGCTCCCCCCTGCCACGCTTGGGCTCTGCGGCTCCTGGGAGTGTGAGCCGCCACTGCTGCTGCCCCTCCCAGAGTAGGCTCGGCCCTGCGCCCCAGTAGATCACATGCCTGGGAGCCGCAGAGCCCGAGCCCGGCGAGGGGGAAGCCGGGGGGCGCACGGGGGCCGCCGACCACATGCAACTGCTACTGCCTGCAGGAGCCCCCCGGGCGGGGGGGGGGGGCACGCTGGGCCGCAGCCTGGGCAGGAGGCGCGCCTGCTCCCCGCTAGCGGTGCCACCGCCTTTGCAGGGTTGCTGCCCCCCTGTGCTGCGCCGGCTCCTCCATGGCTGGGGCTCACCACCCCCACAAGCCGACGCTCTGGCTCTCCGGTCCCTCCGGAAGGCGGCTCCTCCCTGCCGAGCCAGGGCACCACTTTTTAGGGTTACCATATTTCAACAATCAAAAAAGAGGATGGGGGGGAAGAGCCCCACCCACATCCATTCCCTCCCACTTCCCACCCCGTTCAGGACGCCCAACCCCCCCGATCCTTGTCCCCTGGCTGCCCCCTCCTGAGNCCTGTCCCCTGACTGCCCCGGCCCTTATCCACGCCCCCAGACAGACCCCCGGGACTCCCACGCCCCATCCAACCGCTCCCCGCCCCCTGAGAGACTCCCCCAGAACTGCCGACCCATCCAACCCTGCCCCTGCTCCCTGT